>JALIZH010029734.1:0-27607 GCA_030522465.1 Rhipicephalus appendiculatus | reverse complement strand
TTTTCTCCTGGTTCTCTTGTTCTCCTCTGGACGCCCTCGCGTCGTGTCGGATTGGCGGAAAAAACTCCTTTCTCGTTACTCTGGTCCGTACAAGATATTGCGCCAACTGTCTGACGTGACGTACGAGATCGCACCAGCCGACGTGTCTTTGCTACCTCACATCAGCAGCGACGTTGTTCACGTCGCCCGACTCAAGCCCCTATGTGCCCACATTAACTGATGCGCCGTGACTTGCACCGGGACGGAGCTAAACCCGCCGGGAGGGTGATGTTGCGTAAAGACAAAGAGGAAGATCGCTCAGACTCGAGGAAGACGACGTCTGTTATCGCCGCTGGGGCAAAAGATCTATTAATTCTAAATACAGCCAGTCTGCACTCGTGTGCCTGTTTTCTTCGTGCAACAATATTAAGCTAGCACTGTGGGATCGAAATAGGCGCAGCTCTTATGGAACAAATGGACATAGTCATGCCATCGAGAAAAAAACAACTGCACAATTATTAAACTCTTTTTCAACGACAAGGTTGCCAGCTAAGCCTAACGCATAACTAGCAACACGCTAAATAACCAGATATCTAAATCCAATGAAGCACACAGACAGTATAATGCACACAGGACAACATACAATGCACTGCGAATGAGGCATCGCCGACGTTCAACTCATCCCACTAGTCCGTAGGACCGAGCCACGCTATCACCCCCACGGACCCACACGCGAGACGTTCGTCCACGAACGCTGCCAAATCCTCGTGCTTTAACCGCTAACACCGACCTGTACTCGTCACAAGAGTTTGTACCGATATCGCCAATGACGAGCCACAGTTATACGGCCCGATTTTCCTTTCCTTCCGCCGTTAAAGACGGATCACGGTCGTCAATTGTTTTGATGGCAATTTTCAACCCCTAGTTGGTGGTAGTTTCTATGAGAAACCGCATTTCGGGCATTTCGTGCGTGTTCTCAGCCTGTAACAGTCATTTAATAATGCCGCTTTGTCAGAACAATGGCGGTGGCGGCGGTGCTTCAAGAAAAAGAGTTCATTCTTGGAACCGTATTGAAAGCAGCGTTATTGATAGGGAATTTCGTATGTAATGATATGGAATTTGAGTCCGACAGCGACAACGGCGTTGTCTTTACCTTCGATATTGCTTCAGATGATGACGAAAAATGACGACACTTGATGGACGCCATGCTTCTAAATGTACCACACCAAGAGCGACTAATATTCATGCAAATTTTTGTGACGACGAAGCCACGTCTGTGCAACTTCCATTGTGCTTCTGTCTATTGCTTCAAATAAATGCTTCGACTTTCAGTACGTTCTGACACATTACCACAGCACGCATCGAGGGAAAGGCGCCCCCGAAAGCATTTTCCCCCATTTCTTAAATTTCTGTGCTAATGCTAAACTGATATCAATGACGTAATATATTTTCAGAATTATAATTGCAGGGATAAAGTTTTGACTACATGAAGAAGGTTGGCGATTTTGGTACGTTTTTTCTCTAGTTAAATTGGCGGTTAAAGGGCTAAACAGACCGAGTGTTCATCCTCATGCGCACGTCGTTCCTTCTAGGCGGCGCTGATGGCAACATCGCGCGAACACAGCTTTAAGTCTCGCGGTCTCAGATAACTACGCTAACTACGACGTTGGGGCGCCATGAGGTGGAAATGACTTTACGAAGGCTCACAGCGCCCTGCACAACATAAAAAAAATAAAGGAACGATGGAGGAAGTTCATATAAATACATTATTTTAAAAACATGCCAACACTTTCATAAGAATGCGAACATTGACCCTCCGTCCAAGAAGGCACAACTGTCGAACGACGAAGTATATCACGCGAAGCGTGATGCGACCTCAGGCGCCCGCCGAACCGAGCGATGGCCTTATTTTTGACGACTCGTGTGGGTGGACGTTAAATTTGAACCTCCAATATTTGAACATCGAATGCAAGCAGCCGTCTTCAAAGTTACCAACTAAACCACAATGGCTTCAAAGCTACATTTGCTCTGCAACGATCACCTACAATTATTTTTGCATATCAATAACAAAAAATATATATTATAGCCCACAACAAAATTTTCAAGTGGGCTCACCGCCAACCCCACCTTGAAACTTTTCAGTTTTGCAAACGATTTTACGTTGCCAACCTCTAATATTTTTAGGCGACCCACCCCCTGAGTTTTTAAGTTTACTCTCCCCCAAACCTTCTACGTCGGCCGCCCCTCAAATATTCACTCGTTTGCGCGGCCATTATTTTCAAGCAGACCCACGACCAATTTATCAACTCGATCAATCTCCCAATTTTAAAATTTTTCCTCACTTTCACTTAATACAGGGTGCATTAGCCGTAGCACTGATAGTTGGGCGAGTTCGTAAGGGTTCATGATTATGAAATGGCGCAACGAAGGACGAAAACTAGTCATAGCAAGCATTTGCGATTTCATTCGGCTCCGCAACAATTAAGCTATATTATTCTTTCTTTCTATCTATCTATCTATCTATCTATCTATCTATCTATCTATCTATCTATAGCCATCTACGTCTTGACGCACCCCCTAAATGTGACATTTCAGAAGTTCTTACTTACCAGAGAACGGATTAAGCTGACCGTCTGTTAATGCTGAAAGAAAAAAGGACGTATCTTTACAATACAGCACGATACTATATTGCTAATACGCGGAACCTTTGTTAGGAAATAAAAGTCATTTATAAAATTAGACGTGAATTTTATGGGCAATTGTGTATTGAGTACTGCGTCTAAAACGACTGCGGACTGCATGCCATGATGGAAAAGCATAAATACGCAAGTTCATGAAGCTAGAACCACATGACCGCGGAATGCCGACACTGGTTTTTGAACATTGTTCGCTGTCTTTTATCAGTCACTTAATAAACACTTCTCACATATCATATTCCGGTTAGAGCAATCGTTAGTAGTAGAAAGCCAGAACGACAAATGTGTCACAGGGCTGCTACTGAAACATGGTGGTTAAATTGCAACGTAACATTCCAGGCAAAAATCCAAATGGGAAACGCTTGCTTGCCTCCTGTCAGGGATGACAAGAGAAGTCGAAAGAAGAAGGCCGGACAAGAAATAGGCGGAATAAGAGCAGATGAAAGAGGAAGAAGAAGCTCGGTGTGCGTGCGGCAGGAGCCACCGTGGCAGGGCGGGCACGCGCACGGGAGAACGGCAAGGCCACGGCTGCAGAGCTTGGAGAGCCCGCCTGAGTTGTTGCCTCGGCGAGCTGCGGTCGTCCTGCTGCGGTCGTCCAGCGGTCCGGCTGGGTGGTGAGCTGCCGGGACAGAGTATACTTGCGGCGCCGACCGCGAACGAGCCCGGGCTCGTGGCCGCCCGTCTGCCACGCCAACGACGCACGGCCCAGCAGAGTCGAGGGGGGCGTGCCAGGAGTACCGGCCGGCACCCACCCCTGTCTGCAGAAGGGACGCGACGCAAGGGTACGACGTCGCGTGTGTGAAGCGGCCGGCATCCGCGGCGAAGTCAGGGCGACGGACGCAACGAGCGACGGACGCGACTATCGACGGTGCGGGGTCAGCGCGTGAAGACCACCTGTAAGCGGCTGACAATTTTCGCACCGGTTGTCGGAGACGTAAAGGACACGCGTAGAACTGGATAGGACGAGCTAATTAGTGTGTTTTGGAGAACTTTAGTTATATCTAGCTAATTCTATTGTTGTGTGTGAGTGTGTATGTTGTGTGTGTTGTGTGTGAGTGTGTATGTCGACTGCGCCATTGTAAGGAAACAGACAAGAGACAACGCCCTTGCTACGGGCCGGCTGTTCTTTATCTCGTCTTCGTCTTCTTCTCCCTCGCTCTAGCTGCCCGCGCGCCCAGAAACCCAGCGTCGTTCTTGATCATGAAAATGTATATATGTCTGTGTAAGAAATGAAGGGTGTGTTTTCGTCTCACCTGTGCCGCCTTTCCTGAGTCCATTCCGCCGACTAGAGCAAAACGTGCCGGGCCATTACATCGTGACAACATTGGCGAGCCTGCCAGGATGCCCATTTAAATTTGTCACGTGCCCTGGACTAGTTTGAGAGGCGGGATGGACCTCGAACGGTTGTTGTCGGCTGGACATGCCGCGGGCTTGTCAGCCGAGAGGATTATGCAACTGTGCGAGGAGGAGAAGAAGAGATTAAGAGAGGAGCGAGCAGAGGTGCGAGAGGCTGCAAAAGAGCAGGAAGAAATAGCGAAGGCAGCAGATGAGCGGTCGGATAGAACCTAATGATAGAAAAAGAGTTGACTGAGAAGAAGCTGCAGTTGCGTGCATTGAGCAGTGCGGAAGGGGCAGGAGCGGTAGCGTATACTGCACCCCAGAGGGTAGACAAAGTGTGCCCCAAAAGTTTATCGCGCCGTTTGATGAGAGGCGGGACGATTTAGATGCCTATATTCAGCGTTTTGAAAGAATCGCAACTGCGCAAGGGTGGCAGAAGAGCGATTGGGCAACTGGGCTCAGTATGTGTCTTGTGGGGGAAGCACTGGCGGTTATCAGCCGGATGCCAGCAGCTGACGCGCTCGACTACGACAAGTTGAAGTTCGCTCTGTTGCAACGGTTTCGGCTGACTGCTGAGGGTTTCCGGGAGAAGTTCAGGACTTCCAAGCCCCAGGAAAATGAGACTGGCCAACAGTTCGCCACCCGCATCTCCAATTATTTCGATCGCTGGTTGGAGATGGGAAAAGTAAAAACGACATTTGAAGACTTGAGGGACAGCATGATCGCGGAACAATTCCTGGCGTCTTGTCATCCGGGAGTCACTGTCTTCCTCAAGCAGCGCAACCTGAAGACGGTGGCAGAGCTTGCCGACCATGCGGACTGGTATTTGGAAGCCGAAGGACAGAAGAACCTAGGAAAGAGAAAGGAAGAGAAGGGGACAGAGGAGAAAGAACAGACTCGGAGTACTGCCAAATGTTTTCTGTGTGGCAAGGCAGGGCACAGAGCTGCAAGTTGTCGACTGGGCCGTGCGAGTGGTTCAGCCTTGCAGTGCGACCGGTGTGGACACCGAGGACACACAGGAGAAACATGCAGAGCTAGGCCAGGGAACAAGACGGCTTGTGTGGTTGTAGATTACAGCCCTGGGAAAGATGACCACGTGAAGGTTGTGGAAAAGGAGGGGAAGGACAAGAGCAATGGGGTGACTATGTCTTCAAGGTCAGAAGACACGGACACGTCAATGGCAGTGGTAACCGGAATGCTGCAGGGACGTGAAGTGTCCGTTCTTCGAAACACAGGGTCAAATACTGTGCTGGTAAGACGGTCCTTGGTACCAGAGTCACAGGTCTTCGGGGCAGAGAAGACAGTTCGATTGGCGGATGGAACTGTACGACGAATGTCTTTAGCACGAGTTCTGATTTCGACACCTTTTTACTGTGGGTGGATAGAAGCCGGATGCGTACAGAATCCACTGTATGATGTGATTCTGGGGAATGTGCAAGGTGTTAGAGGCGTAGACAATCCAGATCCCTTGTGGAGCATCCCTACTACAGAAATGGTACATGGCATGAAGCAGGAAGTGTCTGAAGACAGGGATGAGGACGGAAAAGGAGGACCGAGCCCAGCAACACGGGGATCTACCGTATGTTCAGCTGAAAAACCGGCAAGGAACAAAAACAGGGACAAGAATGAAAAAAAAGATGGTATGGAATCATTATTGAACGTGGCCGCCACTGAAATGAGAGAAAAACAAGAAGCGGACATCACGTTGCGACGTTCTTTCGAACTTCAAGGGAAGTGGATCCAGTGTAAGAAGAGTAAAACTATGCATTAATTCGAGAAGATGGGAGAATTGCTGTATCGAGTGGTAAAGACACGTGATGGAGGAGAGAAACGACAGCTAGTACTGCCAGCAGAGCTTCGAAGAGCCCTACTCAACCTGGCTCACAACTCTATTATGGCTGGTCACCAAGGAATAAGGAAGACGACAAATCGGGTAGCCGAAGAATTCTTCTGGCCATGTATGCAAAGTGATATTAAACGGTTTGTCCGATCTTGTGACACGTGCCAGAGAACCACACCGAAGGGGCTGGTATCAAAGGTACCATTAGGTACTATGCCGGTTATTGAGCAACCATTTGAGAGGGTCGCAGTCGACATTATAGGCCCGATTAAACCAGCATCTCATAAAGGGAAACAAGTACATCCTCACAATGGTGGATGTTGCAACAAGGTACCCCGAGGCAGTTCCACTTCAAACAGTGGATACAGTGACAATTGCGGAAGCTCACGTGGAAATGTTTACGCGGTATGGAGTACCGGGGAGATCCTCACAGATAGGGTAACCTATTTTACCTCCGAATTGATGGCTGAAATTTGCAGACTGTTGTCTCTGCGACGCCTCTTAACGACCCCATACCACCCTATGTGTAATGGGCTAGTTGAAAGGTTTAACGGCACATTAAAAAGCATGTTGCGCAAAGTGTGCCAGGAGAAACCCAAGGACTGGGATTGGTATTTGCCTGCACTCTTGTTTGCGTACAGAGAAGTGCCGCAGGCCAGTACTGAATTTTCGCCATTTGAGCTTATTTATGGAAGAGCCGTGAGAGGGCCATTAATGGTGTTGCGAGAGATGTGGTCGAGCACAGAACTGAAGGACGAGCAAAAATCCTCGTATGCCTATTTGCTGGAACTAAAGGAAAAATTAGAAGAAACATGCCGCATCGCTCGGGAAAGTCTCACTGAAGCACAGGCATCGTACAAGAAATATTACGACAAGAAAAGCCGAAGAAGAGTACTTCAGGTAGGGGATAAAGCTTTGATAGTGCTTCCGAACGAGACCAACAAACTCACAATGAGCGGGAGAGGACCCTTTGAAGTAAAACGAAGAGTAAGCGACGTAGACTATGAACTAGAAATCGGGCAAAGAAGGAAAGTACTGCATATCAACATGCTAAAGAAATACGAAGAGGCAACCAGACAAAGAAGTGGAGGTGGCAGGAATGGTCATCACAGAAGAGGTTACCGGAGGCACACATGAAGCAGAAATACCTACTTACAAGAGCAATAAAACTATGGGTCGAGAAAATGTGTTGATAAACCCCGCGTTAAACGACACACAAAAAGGAGGAAGTAAGTGAAGTGTTGAAGGAATTTGATGAGATCTTTTCAGACCTCCCGGGCAAGACGACTGTACTCAAGTGTGCCATTCGATTGACAACGAACAAGCCTGTCAATGTGAAGCAGTACCCTCTCCTACTCGCGGTCCAAAAGGATATAGATAATGAGATGGGGCAGATGTTAGAACTGGGGGTGATTGAGCGCTCCACATCTGCATACAACTCGCCTTTAGTGGTGGTGAAGAAAGCGGACGGGTCCAACAGGGTATGTGTCGATTTTCGGCGCTTAAACAAGGTGCTTGTAGATGACTCGGAACCAATACCACGGGTTGATGCAGTCTTTGCGAAGGTCGCGAGCAAAAAGTATTTTTCGAAGCTTGATCTAACGAAAGGGTATTGGCAGATACCCCTTGACGAGGAATCGAAAGAGAAGACTGCTTTCTCATGCGCCAGAGGATTATTCCAATTCCGGTTTATGCTGTTTGGACTTAAAACGGCGGCGCACACCTTTACGAAGCTTATGCAAATAATACTCCAGGGACTGAGTAATGTGGAACATTACATAGACGACATCCTGGTAGCCACGGATTCGTGGTCAGAGCACTTGGAAACATTACGGGGAAGTGTTTCGCAGACTTCGGGAGGCGAAAATTACCGTCAAGCCAAACAAGTGCCAACTTGGATTCAGTGCTATCACGTTCATTGGTCATACCCTGGGAATGGGCCACGTTGCGACACAAGACGAAACGTTGGAAAAGATACAGTGTACACCTAGACCCCTGAATAAGAAACAACTCAGGTCATTCTTGGGACTTACAAGCTACTATAGAGAGTTTATCCCACATTACGCAGAGATAGTAGGTCCTCTGACCGATCTCACGAAAAAGAATGCCCCAATACACTGCCCTGGTTGGAATGCCATCAAAATGCCTTTGACCAACTGAAGAAGTGTATGGCAGAACCACCAGTTTTGTTGGCCCCAGATCTTAGCAAACAGTTCGTGTTGCGAACAGATGCGTCCGACAGGTTTCTAGGAGCTGTACTATTGCAAGAGGTGGATAGCGTGTTACACCCTGTGCTCTACGCAAGTAGGAAATTAAATGATCGTGAAAGGAACTATGCTACAGTAGAAAAAGAATGTTATTCCTTATTATGGGCGGTAAAACGGTTTCATATCTATTTCTATGGAACTCACTTTGTGGTACAAACTGACCATCAGCCACTGGAATATATAAACCGGGTAAAGCATAACAACGCGAAAGTCATGCGCTGCAGCCTAGCACTCCAAGAGTATAACTTTTCTGTGCAATACAGCCGATTTTATGAGTGGGGCGATGTACTAAGTAACTAAGGACGATCGGTGCAGACAGTACTACTTGGTGACTCTTGTGGTGTTTCAGTGTGTGCGTGATTTTTTTATTTCCTTTTTTTCCTTATGTTGGTGTGGTGCACCTCGACGATACTCAACGAGGGGTGATCTACGTGCGTGATGGTGAAGTGCGGTGATGGTGCGGTGAAGTGTCCGTGACGTGGAACGAAGTGAAGGGTTGTGCCGTGAGGTGTGGTGACGTGAGGTGTCGTGCCGTGAGGTGTGGTGTTCGTGATGGATCAAGTTTTTGGAAAGAGCAAAAACTCAAAAAGGTGGGGGCCATCTTGTCAGGGATGACAAGAGAAGTCGAAAGAAGAAGGCCGGACAAAGAAATAGGCGGAATAAGAGCAGATGAAAGAGGAAGAAGAAGCTCGGTGTGCGCGCGGCAGGAGCCACCGTGGCAGGGCGGGCACGCGCACGGGGGAGAACGGCAAGGCCACGGCTGCAGAGCTTGGAGAGCCCGCCTGAGTTGTTGCCTCGGCGAGCTGCGGTCGTCCTGCTGCGGTCGCCGCGGTCGACGACCGCAGCAGGACGACCGCAGCTCGCCGAGGCAGCAACACAGGCGGGCTCTCCAAGCTCTGCGGCCAAAGTGGCCTTGCCGTTCTCCCGTGCGCGTGCCCGCCCTGCCACGGTGGCTCCTGCCGCGCGCACACCGAGCTTCTTCTTCCTCTTTCATCTGCTCTTATTCCGCCTATTTCTTGTCCGGCCTTCTTCTTTCGACTTCTCTTGTCATCCCTGACAAGATGGCCCCCACCTTTTCGTGTTTTTTGCTCTCCAAAAACTTCTTCTTTATGAGAACGCCGTTTCTCAAGAAAAACGACGCGAGTCCTCGCTTGAATGCCTTTGGAACAATGGCGGTCTTGCCTTCGAGGTACTCCACAAGGCCTCTGAGTTCCGGATCGGCTCGCTGTCGTTCGGCGAAGTCATCGGCACTTATGGTTCCCAAGAAGAAGTCATCCTCCTGGTCATCCGGCGGCGGTGGGTCGACGGGGGCGCGGGAGACAAGCAGTCGGCGTCAGAGTGTTTTCGTCCGGACTTGTAAACGACGGTACCGTCGAATTCTTGAAGTCTCAGACTCCATCTTGCGAGACGACCTGAAGGGTCCTTCAGGTTAGCTAGCCAACACAAGGCGTGGTGGTCGCTCACAACTTTGAAAGGCCTGCCGTAGAGGTAGGGGCGAAACTTTGACGTTGCCCAGATGATGGCAAGGCACTCCTTTTCTGTTGTGGAATAGTTGGCTTCTGCCTTGGATCGCGACCTGCTTGCATAACTGATAACCCTTTCCACGCCGGCAGTTCTCTGGACAAGAACGGCGCCGAGTCCTACGCTGCTTGCGTCGGTGTGGATTTCCGTGTCGGCGTGTTCGTCGAAATGCGCAAGTATTGGAGGCGTCTGCCGGCGTCGTTTCAATTCTTGAAATGCCTCGACTTGCGCCACTCCTCACTTGAATTCCACGTCGTTTTTCGTGAGCTGAGTTAGTGGCTCGGCGATGCGTGAAAATTCCTTGACGAAACGTCTATAACAGGCGCACAAGCCGAGAAATCGGCGTACGACATTCTTGTCGGTGGGCGGCGGGAAGGCAACGATGGCAGCTGTTTCCCGTGGGTCGGGGCAGACTCCAGACTTGCTGATGATGTGACCCAAGAACACAAGTTCCTCGTATGCAAAGCGGCACTTTTCTGGCTTCAGGGTGAGTCCGGAGGCCTTGATTGCTTGAAGTACAGCTTGAAGGCGCCTGAGATGTTCGTCGAAGTTTGATGAAAACACAACGACGTCGTCCAAGTATACAAGGCAGGTCTGCCACTTCAAGCCTGCCAGTACAGTATCCATAACACGTTGGAACGTCGTAGGTGCCGAGCAAAGACCGAAGGGCATGACCTTGAACTCGAAGAGGCCGTCTGGCGTGGTAGAGGCAGTCTTCTCTCGGTCTCTCTCGTCGACCTCGATTTGCCAATAGCCGGTCTTGAGGTCCATCGACGAAAAGTACTGCGCACTGTGGAGTCGATCCAGGGTGTCGTCTATGCGTGGCAGAGGATACACGTCCTTCTTCGTGATCTGGTTCAGGCGGCGATAATCGACGCAGAAACGCAGGGTTCCGTCCTTCTTCATCACTAACACCACGGGTGACGCCCAAGGACTCATGGAAGGCTGGATGATGTCGTCGCGTAGCATTTCGTCGACTTGTTGCTTTACGGCCTCGCGTTCTCGCGTTGAAACTCGGTACGGGCTCTGGCGGAGTGGCCTCGCATTTTCCTCTGTTATGATGCGGTGTTTCGCGATTGGGGTCTGTCGAATTCTTGACGACGACGAGAAGCAGTCCTTGAATTGCAAGAGCAGACTTTTGAGCTGGTCTTGCTTGTGCTTCGGGAGGCTCGGGTTGACGTTGAAATCTCTGTGGGGATGCCGATTCGTCGAAGCAGGTTCGGTAGCATCGGAGAGGGCGAAAGCATTGCTGGTGTCCACGAGCTTCTCGATGTAGGCGACTGTCGTACCAGTGTTAAGGTGCCTATATTCGTGGCTGAAGTTTGTCAGCAGTACCTTTGCTTTGCCCTTACGCAACTCGGCGATGCCTCTTGCGACGCAAATCTGGCGGTTCACCAGCAGCTGCTGATCACCCTCGATGACGCCTTCGAAGTCTGTGGGTTCCTCAGTGCCGACTGAAATGATGACGCTGGAGAAAGGTGGAACGGTGACCTGCTCTTCTATAACATTTAAAGCATAGGTCGCTGGCGTCGTGCGGGGCAGCAGGGCGTCTTCTGAGGTTAGTGTTATTGACTCTGACCTCAGTTCGCTGACGGCGCCGTGTTGGCTTAGGAAGTCCATCCCGAGTATCACGTCCCTGGAGCACTGTTGCAGGATTACAAAGCTCGCAGGATAAGTCCGATTATTGATGGTGACTCTTGCTGTGCAGACGCCAGCGGGCGTTATTAAATGGCCTCCAGCGGTCCGAATTTCGGGGCCTTCCCACGCAGTCTTGAATTTCTTCAACTTCGCGGCGAACGGCCCACTGACGACGGAATAGTCGGCCCCGGTGTCGACGAGAGCTGTGACGCTGTGACGATGAGAACTTCGAGGTCGCTAGTTCGTCGCCTGGCGTTGCGGTTGGGTCGAGGCGTCGGGTCGCGGCTACGACGGTTTGTTCCACTGCTTCGGCGTTGCGTCGTCCGTTCTTCCGGTCGCGAAGTTTCGTCATCCAAGCTCCGTTCGGCTTGCGGCGCGTTCTTAAGGCTTCGTTGAGGCGTCGTCGTCGTCGGCGGTGGATATTCGGCATTTCGTCGTTCAGCAACCACACCTCCATCGGTTGCTGCCCTCAGTTTTCCGGGTAAGGGCTCGGAGATCGGCCCCGAGCAGGGGCCGGCATACTGACTGCGATGCGGTGAGATGTAGCGGCCTGGCGAAGGCGATCGGGAAGGTCGTCGGGGTGTCCACTGTGCTCCTGCAAGGTAGTCGGCGATGTCGCGTGGCCGTTCACCCCGCTGTGGACGTGGTGCGTCGATTGCGAAACCTCGAAGTCCCATCTGGCGGTACTGGCAGCGGCGGTAGGTGTGGCCAGCTTCTCCGCAGTGGTAGCAGAGTGGGCTGTGGTCAGGGGCGCGCCAAATGTCGGTCTTTCTCTGCGTGTATCGCCGGGCGGCTGGTGGGCGGTATGACGTCTGTGGTGGCGGCGAAGGTGGCGCCTGGCGACGGAACTGTGGCGGAGGGGTGTCTCGACGAGTGCGGGGAGGAGGAACAGGGCGGCGGACAGCAGCAGCGTAGCTCATAGCCTGCGGCTGCAGGTGCGCTGACTCGGAAATGCCCATCGATTGTTGGATTTCTGCACGGACGATATCTGCGATCGAGTCTACTTGAGGCTGCGATTCCGGAAACATCTTACGCAGCTCTTCACGCATGACTGCTCGGATGGTCTCGCGCAGGTCGTCGGTGCTGTGGGCTTGAACTTCGGCGTAGTCCATTGTCGGTGAGCGGCGGTTGTACTGCCTTGTCCTCATCTCAAGCGCCTTTTCTATAGTTGTAGCTTCGGTGAGGAATTCGGCGACCGTTGTGGGCGGGTTGCGGACAAGTCCTGCGAATAGTTCTTGTTTAACGCCCCGCATGAGAAGGCGAAGTTTTTTGTCTTCGGCCATCGCAGCGTCGGCAAGGCGGAATAGTCGAGTCATCTCTTCCGTGAAGATGGTGACGCTTTCATTTGGTAGCTAAACCCGGGTCTCCAGCAAAGAAGCAGATCTTTCCTTGCGAACGACGCTCGTGAACGTCTGCAGAAATGCGCTGCGGAAATTATCCCAGGTTTGAAGGGATGATTCTCGATTTTCATACCAGGTTCTTGCCGAGTCTTCCAGGTAGAAGTAAACGTGTCGCTGCTTGTCGTCGTTGCTCCAGTTGTTAAAGGAGGCGACACGCTCATATGTCTCAAGCCAGGTTTCCGGGTCTTCCAGCGATGAACCGCGGAAACTTGGTGGCTCCTTCGGTTGCCGGAGCACAATCGGTGCAGGTGGCACAGGGGCCGTCATTGTCGCCGTGGTCGAGGTCAGGGTCTTGGTCTTGCGAGTCTTGTCGGGTAAAGGGCCGTACTCCGGATGTAGACCTTGTTGCCTACGGCTAACTCGCTGGTCGCGGTTGGCGTCGACGTCTCCTTCACGACTGGGGCTGGGTTCACGACTTGATGGGGGTGTCCGGTACATGGACGAAGCAGCACCTCCATGAGATGTCACGTGGTTGTGACGTCGACGAAGGCAGTAGGCGACAGGTCCAAGATGAAACTGTTTATTAGGCCGAACTTATGGCCGGTAAACGGAAAGTAAGAATACAGCAATACACGCTGGCACTGATAGCGGCGAACAGAGCGTCGGCCGTCGATCAACTGAACAACGTTGGAACGCGCCGGCTTTTATAACTCACGCGTCGAACATTCTAGCCTTATCACTAGTCGTCGCGAGAGCTCTGGAATAATGTTGAGTGTTAGCATCTTGCGTGCAATCTTAACAGAACGATCTACTACAAGCGAGAAGCTTCTGGAACAATAAGACGCGGTCTGCGCCGAGTACTGCTGATAGTCTTTGTGGGCGGAAACCGAATACAGTAAAAGAAACGCGCGTGGCAATATATATATATATATATATATATATATATATATATATATATATATATATATATATATATATATATATATATATATATATATATATATATATATATATATGCTTACATTATTGTCGTACCGTAACGACGAGGGAGGTCATGGGCGAAGGTCACAGAAGCGCGGACGTTATTGACCCAAAATCCCAGCAAGCGTAATCTCTCTCGTCATGCGTTCCGCTGACGCACTGCCTTGCTTGATTGTATGTTTCGTCGTCGCCTTGTGTTGCTCACTATATGGCCCCAGGTGAATAAGGTAGCCATCCCGGCGAATTAAGGCGTCATCAGTATAGCGGCACCATAGTAGGGCATGAGGCGACTTATATGGATGATTTCTTTACCACTAAAACGTGTCTTGGAATGGTGTCAAAGGCTCAACCCAGTATTTAACTGGAGAAGTACGAGGGATATTTCGATAGAGCCCGCGATACTGGACCAGTAACTATGACGGAAGGCTAGGAGTATTCGACTGAATCCAAAGCTAAGCGAGGGCACCCGTATTGAAAGTAGGGGAGGTCGGTCGGTGTCGTGCCTTAGCCTCTGCTGGCCTTGGTCCAAGGGTTATTACTCCACTTGTAGGGTATCTTCGGAAAATATCGGGTAGGGTAGGGTAACAGTGCAATAATAAAATTTTCTTATCAAGTTTAGGGTAATTTACACTTTTCGCTCGTCATCAATCGGCGAAAAATAGGGACGATCGACGCGACATCTTTCAGGGAGGGATCCCTAAAGAAACCGGAAGACTACATCTTTTAGAAGTCTTAATGAATTCGCATCCCTGCTAGGAATGTGGTTCTTTTTCGATGGATGTTTTTTTTCCCTGTCCATCATCCCCCTTGTGCTCGATGCGCGGGGCTTGGTCTGAAATATTTGCGACAGTGGTCTATTGCAAATTTTAAGGCCAAAGTCTTAGATGCCTCATCAAACAGTAAAATTGACCGTCGGCGTGAGCACGAGTGATAAAAAAAATCATTATCTAACCATGCTACCCCACGAGGTCATCGTCACATCACAGATCACCAGAATTTCTGACGTTTTCATGAAGTCATAATGATTTCACTGTGACCCAGCCAAAGGGAAATGTTTAGGGCTTGTTTCTTGTTCGCTATACACAACATTAATTAGAACTAATAGACAAGAAATCCAAGGAATGCATAGGGGAATGTTATTTGAAGTAATTAATATGCAAATGTGAAGAAAGTAAAGTGGCAGAAAAGATATCTGGCTGTCGTTGTGACTGCCACAAGTTAGCTTTTAGACTACTTCACTTTCCTCCCGTTTGCATTATATTTACTGCAAATAACATCGTCTATACTTTACTTGGCTTTCTTGTCTGTTAGTTCTAACTAAGTTTGTGATACAACAACGTGAGATCAAGTGATGACGTCATCCCAATGACATCGTCAGGTGGTGACAGGTGGGCCGATCCCATAGGCAGGTGAGGTGCAAAAATATTTATTTCCTTCGATTCCGGTGGCGGTGCAAGCCCACTATGTGTAGAAATCTTGCAGAGGTGTGTAGATCAATACAATCGATGGAGGAAAAGAAAAATAACAATTTCGCCTTCAAGTCATCTTAGGCGACCATGAGAGTTTTTTCTATGAGGGGATGGATGGATTAAAAAATTAGACCATCTCCCCCTAAAGGGAACCATGTGTAGATGCGAAGCAGCGGGCGCTAACGCTTACACTGGCGGCGGCGTTGACGCTTGCGCTCATCGCGGCGTTGCGCAGCAGAGAAACCTGGCGAGGCGCAAAGCACGCAGTGATGGACTGGTTTTTCCTACTGGAACATGCCAATCGCTGCAAATGGGCAATGAGAGACAGAAGGTTCCGATTGCACACAGAGACCCGCAGTCCGCTTTTAGTTATTGCGCACGCTGCGAATTTTTATCGTTCGACAATGCACAGGAGAAATCTCCCACCGGCATTACCTTGCAGATCAAGATCCAGTGCCCGTATATACAGGGGTGGCCAGTGAACGGTTGTGCAGCGCGAGCAGTCGCTTTTTTCAACCGAGAGACTCGCTAGCAGACGCTGCGTGCGTCGGCGTTGCGAGGCGAGAGAGGGGGGGAGCGTAGGAGAGGAGAGAGGGGGGCGCGCTTGCGCAGTGGGGGTGTGGACGCCGCGGCGAGGCATGCCTAGAGGAGAGAGGGGGGAGGAGGTTTTTTGTATTTTTTAAAGGGTTTGCGCATGCGCAGTAAGGGTGGTCAGGACGCACACCACCACCACCGGATTGAACTCGGTCTTAAGCTGCTTCGCATCTAAAAAGCGTCCCTTTTGTAATGGGGCGGGGACCTGCGCCCGCCATGCTCAATATTATTACTATTACTATGATTGTTGTTCTTGCTGTTGTTGTCGTTATCATCATTATTATTATTTTTACTGCCTAATCGTGTGTAGCTTACGGAAGGCTGTCTTCCTATAAAACAAAGCCTTTAGAATACACAGCTTAAAATCCTACGCCATGCCGCAGACTAACCTTAGGCCCGTGTTCAAGAACAGAACTTAAGTTGCGCGGTAAGTTACACTCATGAAAGTATGAGGAAATGTATAAAGGTTTGAGTTAAGTTTGGGGAAAGTTTGAAAAACTCGACTGAAGGTTTCCTTATGAAAATACCACTTTTCTGGGCAAGTATGTCTCCTGGGAATGAGGCTATAGAAATTTTCACACTTGTTTCATAAATGAAAGCACCAATAACTTACGGTAACTTTCCCGGAACACTGGCCGTAAGGGTTCTGGTCTTTATCAAGGTACGTTTCGCAAGAGGCGAAATGAATATTTATCGCTTTTATAAATTTTTCAGCGTTCGGCTGGCCACAACAAGCAGCCGCCACTCAGCGGCCGTCACTATGAAGTGGCCTTCACAACTCGCGGTTGTTTCGTCGTCCACAAGTGCATTTGTTGCTATGGTATGGTTAGCCACCATAGCCGTTGTGAGATATCGCGTGCAATGCGAGTGGTTCTTACGTGACCTTAAGTGCATTTCGCTCCTTGGATTCTTATTCTGCTTTTCAGCGTTTGGTGTATTTCTCTACCTTTATTTCCAGAGCACCCGCGTGCGTTCCCTTCTTTCTTATTAATGGGAGTGTTGCCATGTGAAAGGAACGAAAAATTAAAAAATTACACCAGCTCCCGCTGAAGGGAACCATGTGTAGATGTGAAGCAGCGGGCACTAACGCTTAGGGTAGGTACTCACCAGCGGTAAAAACGCGCACGACACGCCGCGTGCGGCAAGCGCGCTCGCGGCAGTCGCTTGCGTTTCCGTTCCCATTCGCGTTTTACGCGTCATGGCAGCAATTCTTGAAGTCTTATACAACTCGAGACTCCAAGAATCACTGCCTTCTAGCATAAAACGCGAATGAAAACATGAACGCCTGCGCCGGCCGCGAGCACGCTTGCCGCACGCGGCGTGTCGCTCGCGTTTTTGCCGCTAGTGAGTACATACCCTTACACTGGCGGCGGCGTTGACGCTGGCGCTCATCGCAGCGTTGCGCAGGAGAGAAAACTGGGGGAGGCGCAAAGCACGCAGTGATGGAGCGGTGTTTCCAACTGGAACACAGACCCGCAGTCCGCTTTTAGTCAACGCGCACGCTGCGAATTTTAAATGCGAAAGCATTTCTTAGTCAGGGCTATGTAAGGCGTCCGTCGGTGTCCGCATCTCTCCGCTCTCACTCCCTCTCCCTAGCAACAGCTGCGGGCGCGCGCGCTTATCCTCGCCCCTAGCAACCGGAGCAGGTGGTGCGGGCGGAGTAGTGGAGAGTGAGTGGAGAGGAGAACGCTCTGGTGTGTGAGGGGGCTCGCATCGCGGGAGCTCGGCGGAGCTCCCGCGTGTGTGGAGAGAGTGTAGGAGAGGGTAGGTGCAGTGCTTCGCCGCTCCTTCTCTCGCCGTTCGCTCTCCCTCCTCCCTGCGCCCCACTCTCCGGTCCGCTCGCTCGCAAGTGTATATATATATATATATATATATATAAGAAAAAGAAAAAAAGAAAAAAGAAAAGAAGCAAAAAAAGCAAGAAAGTAAAAAAAAGCAAAAAACAGCAAAAAAGTAAAAAAAAATAAAAAAGAAAGCAAAAAAAAAAAGAGAACAGGCGCTGCGGTGTGCTCTCGACCGGGCTGCAGAAATTAGGCACATTTTCCTTCTTCGAACCACAACCACCATATATAAATGGAGTGTAGCGCGCGCAAAATGCATTCGCATTTCCTCCCGATTCCCTTCGGGGAGGTGGGGGCATTTTTATTGTTCAACAACGCACAGGAGAAATTTCCCACCGGCACCACCGTGCAGGTCAAGATCGAGTGCCATAAATACGGGGTGGCCAGTGAACGGTTGCGCAGCGCCAGCAGTCGGTTTTTTCAACCAAGAAACTCGCTAGCAGACGCTGCCTGCGTCCGCGTCGCGAGGCGAGAGAGGGGGGAGCGGCGTAGGAGAGGAGAGAGAGGGGGGACGCGCATGCGCAGTGGGAGTGTGGACGCCGCGGGCAGGGATGCCTAGAGGAGAGAGTGAAAAGCGTAGGAGGGGAGAGAGGAGGGGAGGCGCGTGCGCAGTGAGGGTGTGGTTGCCGCGGGGAGGGAAGACTAGAGGAGAGAGAGGGGGACAGCAGGTTTTTTATTTTTTGAAAGGGTTTGCGCATGCGCAGTAAGGGTGGTCACGCGGCACACCTCCACCGGACTAAGCTTCGCCATAAGATGCTTCACATCTAAAAAATAACAGGTGAGCGTCTTTTACTTGCTCCGTTACACAGTTTATTCGGGCGTCCACAGCTGTTCCGCCGACGCAAGCTGCCGATATATGTGGTAGGGGCGGCCGCAGCAGCTCTACGGATGCGAGCGCCATCAAACCCAACGTCTGCCTAGCTGCTGTGGACGTCTGACTAAAACTGTTTAATGAAGCAAGCGAAAGAACCTCACCCTCTCAAATATATTTCACGCATGTCATCGGCATGCAGTGGCGGAACGGATTGACCGCGTTCGTTGTCCTTTGGGCCCAGCGGCAGCATTTGCAACAGGCGTAGCACCACTAGCTTGGAAAAGCGGTACTGCAACAAGAATCCCGCGTCGTTATACGCCTCAATCGGATTCTGCCGAACCCTGAGAAGTAGGCGTAACGGCGGTGCGTTACGATATGCTTCATCCTGTGTAACTTCTTCCACCCGACCAGCAAAATCGGTGAAGTGGCCGACTCAGCCGTAGTGGCCGGCCATATTGTTTCACGAAAAAACGGCGAAAGTACTACTTAAGGTAGCCAGTAGCGGTGCTTTACTTTCCGGTACTTGAGTTACGATTTAAGTTTACCTTAAGTACAAGAATGGTCTGTGAAACGCGTTAAGTGTCGATGGCTTACTTAAGTCATAAGTTAAGTATATACTTAAGTATCGTTTGTAAATACGGGCCTTAGTGTTCCGGATATTTTGCTTGCTGCCTAGTTGTGCTCCACAGACGCCCCAGTCGTCTTTTCTTATTGCGACAGCAAGTAGAAGTGGCGGACGCACGCACGAAATGCGGTTTTATTAACACTTCGGCCGGTGGGGCCAGCCGTCGTCAGAATGAATGCAGCACATGATTCAGGCACAATTTACAGGTGGGTAGGCGTACACCAACTGCGGGGTGCGCCTCACTCGTAAAAAGGAGTGATACAGCCGGCCTACGGCGGTTGCACAGAGCTTTTTTTAAGAAAAAACCGAGGAGCTTCTTTTTCCACGCACTGAACTGCTGGGTTCACTCGATAGAGGTTTGAGAGCGCAGCACTTGGGCGCCAGTTCCTGCACTGAGCGGCGTTGCCGTTGTCGGTGTAACCGGTAGCGCTAACGAGGACAAAAGAGAGCGAACGCGGAGTGTAGCGAGCCGCTTTGTTGGCGTCTGCAATGCCTCGCGCCGGCTCGCGCTTCTTTTGACAGCGCGACGCATACCTCTCGGGCAGTGTCCCGCGCTAAACGCTTGCTTCGGGTCTCCTGCCACCGAGGACGACTGCATGAACCACCACAGGAGCGCCGACAGGGCCCTTCAACACCAGGCCGTCCAGCAGGCCCAAAAGGTGGCTCGCGAGCTCCGACTCCCCAGTCCCCACATGGGCGGAGCCACAGGGCCGGTCCCCGTAAGGGCTGCCCAGGCTCCGTCAGGACTTTGTTAACGTTAATGCTCTCTCTCTCTCTCGGGCACGGGCAGGATAAACCGGGTTAATGTGCAATGCTTGGGAGAAGAAGTCGTGCGTGTGTCGCAGGGACAATCTGGGTGTGGAACGCTCCAGCGGACTGATACATTTTTCATCTAGTTTTTCGGGCTGAAGTACGCCAATATCAAATAAGCTTCAAGGCACAGCTCTTAGGTGCCCGTTTCTGCGTTGAGCGGCGTCGGCGTCATCGTAACCGGCAGAGTGAACGAAGACGAATGAAAGCGAACGCTAATAATAATATGTGGAGTTTTATGTCCCAAAACCACGATATGATTATGAGAGACGCCGTGGTGGAGGGATCCGGAAATTTTGTCCATGTGGTGTTCTTAAATGTCCACTGACATCGCACAGTACACGGGCCTTTGCCATTTCGCCTCCATCGAAATGCGACCTCCGCGGCCGGGATCGAACCCGCGACCTTCGGGTGAGCAGCCAGTGAGAGCGAACGCTGAGTACAGCGGAGAATGAAAGACTGCAATAGAGAGGACAGTGCGACGAGAAGGGAACTACAGTGACGAGACGACAGCTTCTGCGGCGGCCAACCCGGCGCCACAGAAGTGCGCGCCGTCGTGCTGTCGTCAATGCCGTCATCACTATGCTACGAGGCGAGGGCGTCCACCGATACCATATAATGAAATAGGGCATGCTATTAACGGAGGCTTGTCTGCTGCGGCTGTTGTGGAACGCCCCCCACGCGCTGCCTTCTTCGGTCTCCCAGATAGCCAGGAAGTGGCGGCCCAACTTATCACAAAATTAGAACACCTAGACAGCGGCAATCAGAATTCGCATTAGACATTATCGTAATCATCGATGAATTCTTTCTAAGATAATTACCTCACACCTCCATGTCAATGTTTTAACAGTCGAACTATACATTTTCGGAGAAACTCTGTTAGGTACGAACAAAATCTTTCATCACCAATAGAGCAAGAACTTGGTCTCGAGCGCTCTCTTCGTCCTCATCTTCATTTGCTGTGCAGCTAGAACACGTGCACTCATTCCAGCGTGGGTGGCAATGACTCGGATGGGCGAGAGAATGAGTGCACAGAGACGGAAAAAAAACAGAAAATCTAAAAAAAGATACGTACGATGAAACTAAAAAAGAGCATTAGGGAAAAAGAAAGGGGAAAAAAAGGACAACGAAAGACAGACAACGAAAGAAACAGCGAGAGAAAGAATAAGAGATAGACAAAAAGAGGAAGCGAGGAATCGGCTAACGGAAAATTGAAGGGAAAGAAAGATAGAAAGAAGGAGGCAGAGAAAGAAATAGAGAGAAAGAAATATATAAAAATAAACAGAAACAGACAGAATGCCAGCTTCGCCCTAGTGGTGCCAAGAATGAATGCAGAATTATTTTTTCTTGCCGAAGAAAAAAATCGTTTTATTCAAAGCAATTTAAAAGCGATGTGTACTTACTGCAGTTCACCTTGTTGTGATCTAAACAAAAAGGAAAGAAAAACGTTTTTCAATTAACCGTCTACTGTAGAAAAAAATCCCGAAAACGTACTCCTCACACATGCGGAAGTGTTGCATGTGTAACCATACACACAGTTGAGAAAATTAAACTTGTAGCAATATTTTATTATTATACTATCTAGCAAATTTAATACGGCACCATGCACTGCCACAATTCAAGATAAAGTAGAACTAAGTGCACGTTTCAGAAGCCCAGCTTACGATATAGCACTCAGTAGTGCAAAGGCAAGTTGTAGAAAATCCCTGGTGGTAACAGTTAATCTAAGGCCTGCAACTATAATGTCAAATGCGAAAAAAAAGCTATAGGGTAGGTGCCTAATCACCATCTAGTGCCGTTTGCACTAAAAAACCGAGGAATAGTTCTCTGATAGGGTCGAACAGTTTTTTTTATTGCCTGTGTTCGCCCTACGGCATCAATAGACATTACACAAAACTATGTAGCCGCGTTTCCTCCATGAAGTCCAGGAGGGACCTTTGGTTTGGACCGTATATCCATCGCTGCAAGTCAGGCGGCCTGGTGTGCTGGAGTCCCGCACGCCGCAGATGGCGTCGACGAGCCGCTTGAAGCCCAGGACATGTCCATAGGAGGTGGTTCAGGTGTGCTTCCCGCACCGGCGCCGGACAAAATGGGCAGCTTGAAGTTGTGTCGGTGTAGCCCCACTTCGCGCGGATTGAAGGCGTCACAGCTGCACTCACGCGAACCCTTCGGAGCGATACCTCCTCTTGACGAGTAAGTCCATTCGGGAGGTCATGACCACGCGGAGGTATGAGAGCTGGCGTGGTGCGCCGAAGATTTTCTTTGTGAATGTCCAGAGTGTCAGAAGGTGGCAGCAGGAGCAGAGGTAAGGGGTATTTGACGTTTACAGGATGGCAAGCGACATCTCCCGCGGAATGACCCAGAACACTAGATCGGCGAAACCAACACACTCGAACTGAGCAGGGATAAGCTACAGCGCAACGGTGAAATTGCTCTGCTACACCCACAGAACGGTGAACGCGACGGAGTGCGCGAACAGCTTGCGTCGAGTCCGTATAAAGGATCAGACTTGATGGGTGGTGCATCTCGACGAGCGGTTGAAGTGCGGCAAGACCATCACAGAGAGCAACTAACTCTGCTAGGACAGATGTAATGGGGATGTCCAACGCATAAGAGCAGGTCTGGTTGACATGTGGGTGAGAAGGGCACACTAAGGAAGTGTGCAGTACAGATCATGTCAACCCGGCGTCCACATATGCTCTTAGTTCAAGTGTCTGAGATGCGGAAAATAAAGAGGCGGAACGGGGTGCACCTAGAGACCTAGAGATAGTGTTTCCGTGCACCTCTTGACAGATACATTCCCAGAGGCTTGTTGGTGGTCACTTGGCAATAATCTCATGGTGGCAATGACAACGTAGGTTCGTCAAGGTGTGATTCTCGATCCGTAGAGAAGAGTCCTAAGCACTCGGCTATACACGCTTTATTTCTCTTTATTGCCACTCGGCTATCCAGGGACGGTAGCAGAGGATCGCAAAGCCTAGTGCAGCATAGTGTGTGCAATAGGGGAGTGGTAAAGGGAAGTGAGCGTGAGGGCGTGATGTAATGGCGAGGAGGAGGGAAACAACAGGGGGAGAGAGAGTGAAGCATAGCATAGAAAGAGTGAGAAAAGGAAAAGTAGAGAAATAAATGCACAAAAAGCAAGAAAGAGAGAAGGCTAGAGACTCACAGAAAGATAGTGAAAAAATGGGCCGATAGATAAAGAAAAGAATAGAAACAATCAGGAAGCAAGCGATGAATAGAGTCAGAGAGAAAAAAGGTGAAAGAGCGAGACAGATAGAGGAAGAAGGAAAAAAATGGATAGAGAGATATAAATAAATAGAAATAAACAGATGAAAAAATACAACGAGAAAATAGAGAGAAGAGAAAATAAATAAATGGAGGACGAAATAAAGAGAAACTTCGGTAATCTTAGAACAGCAAAGGCCAGGACTACGTAGGTACCCATCAGCTTCCCTGTCTTTTTACAATTCTGTCTCGAGTTCAAGTATGCTATTTTACAGCGAAAGCTGTTATGAGATCACAACAAGGGCCGATTCTGACGCCGTAGTTGTCCTCTGCCGCCGCCGTCGTCGGTGTCCGTAACCACTATATCGCGTGTAATACGATATAAGGCTAGATAAATAAAAAAATCCACGGTACAATGAAATACGAACCCGGGCCCTCTACGTGGCAGCCCAGTATTCCACCACAGAACCACGCCGGGTTTTTTTATTTGTTGGCTTGCATATGAAGACTGTTCACATATTCGCCAAAATACAAGGGGATAGCAATACAAGGAAAAAGTGGAATGATTAACCATCAGCTCTAAGCTGACTAGTTATCAAAACTTCTCCGGTACATCCGGAGAATCTACTACAGTAAATCTACTCCGGTACATCCTCCTGCCCTTTCAGAACTTCAAGAAAACCACACACAGACTCGCAAAAGTGTTCTCGCACAGATCTAACTTCTACATCCGCATTGTCAATGGCATTTCGGGTTTGGCATATACAATGCAGGACCAGGAGAATAACTTGGTCATAAGTTCCGCCATTCTCATTTATAACAAAAAAAAAACGGGATGCCATGTTAGACTTAACGGTCCGGTGCTCGAAACTGCGTCGCAAAAAGACCCTATGCAGGCCCCATGTCGGGTAAGGAATCACGTTAAGATGTATAATAGAGCGTTTCGAGACGTCACACAATGCGAATTGCGTATCAAGTGGATCATGGAGTGCTTCCAACCCGTTACAAAAGGCTCAGCCATAATTCTCCATCATCAACCATACCCACACCACAGTGCCCATAATGCCTTACAGGTTTGTAGCGGGTACCACGCTTCTCCGAATAATGAAGAGTTATGACATATTTAGTGCTTCCCCACTTCACAAAATTATGATGAATGGGTGCCATGAAAGTTTCTTTGGAGTAGTTGTCTCACGAGTGTTTAAAGAAGCCTATACAAAGGCAGCTCATCCAGCTTTCACTTTCACTGTGCTTCACGTTGCGCGCAGGTTTGACGTTTTTTAGATGTGAAGCATCTTATGGCGAAGCTTCATCCGGTGGTGGTGGTGGTGGTGGTGGTGTGCCGCGCGGCCTCACTTACTGCGCATGCGCGAACCCTTTCAAAAAAATAAATAAAGAAATAACCTCCTCTCCCCCTCTTTCTCCTCCACCCTCCCCGCGGCAACCACACCCTCACTGCGCATGCGCCTCCCCTCCTCTCTCTCCTCCTACGCTCCCCCTCTCTCCTCTGGGCATCCCTGCCCGCGGCGTCCACCCACTCCCACTGAGCATGCACGTCCCGCTCTCTCTCCTCTCCTACGCCTCCCCCTCTCTCCTCTAGGTATTCCTGCCCGCGGCGTCCACACTCCTACTGCGCATGCGCAAGTCCCCCTCTCTCGCCTCGCGACGCCGACGCAGGCAGCGTCTGCTGGCGAGTTTCTGTTTCTTGGTTGAAAAAACCGACTGCTCGCGCTGCACAACCGTTCACTGGCCACCCCGTATATATGGCAATGGATCTTGACCTGCAAGGTGGTGCCGGTGGGAGATTTCTCCTGTGTGTGGCTGAAGAATAAAAAAATTCGCAGCGTGCGCGTTAACTAAAAGCGGACTGCGGGTCTCTGTGTCCAATCGGAGTCTTCTGTCTCTCATTGCCCACTAGCAGCGATTGGCATGTTCCAGTAGGAAACACCGCCCTCCATCACTGCGTGCTTTGCGCCTCCCCAGTTTTTCTCTCCTGCGCAACGCTGCGATGAGCGCCAGCGTCAACGCCGCCGCCAGTGTAAGCGTTAGCGCCCGCTGCTTCACATCTACACATGGTTCCCTTTAGCGGGAGATGGTGTAATTTTTTTTTCCTCTTTTACCTTTTCGTTTCACTTTTTGGTGGCTCTGTATTGCTTGTCTTCTCACTTCCCTTTCCCATACCAAATAGCATATCAGTGATTTCCATATGGCAGGTGTTCGCTACATTCACTCAAAGACATTCTCTCTCTTTTCTCTCATAGTTCATATATTGCTTCAATAGGTTCTTTTTTCGTGATGGCGCGCTACATTCATTAGGCGAATCCCTGTCTGTCAAGGGTACATTTTTCTGGTATGTGCGCAAAGGTTTGTTCCTTATGGGAGGCCGGCGGCCTCGTCTTCGCCTGCCACTTTTAAAGGGGTCAGAAGACGCCAGCGGACAACAGCAGCTGCTCATACATGTCATCGACAGGGGAAACACGTTGTCAGAAGCGTTCGGGCGTCACCGAAACGTCCAGCTATCCTGAATGCAAGCGTCATCAAATTGAGGCGTCTGACAACGAACCAACCATTATCGGGGATTTCTTCACAACCGTCGTAAATATGAAAGACTGGATGAAGGAGGTATCAAGGTTGTGCGTCACCGCAAAAAGACGGGACAGTGGAAATTCCTGCGCTACTTACATCAACTAAGACGGCTACAACCTCAGGCATGTGAACATAATGACACCGTATTGGGGCATTGAAAAAGAGGTCGCCACCATTCAGCCCTTTGTTAGGCCGCCACTGGAACGGGGCGCCCCCTGCAACTTGCATGCGTGCATGCCTATATAAGTTCGTGCCCAATAAAGCGAGGTTCACCCTTTTCGTCCGACCAAACAGCGTGTATGCGTCAGTCTCTGCGTGTCCGTGCCCCTGCGGCACTAACCACGCGACATGGTGCCAGAAGTGCGATGACACCGCGTGACAGGGGAGTCAGTAGCGAAGGAATATTGCTCCCCCAGCCCTAGGCCTCACCACGAGGTAACGGCAGCACGATGTCCCTCGATACCGGCGAGCCGCCGAAACTGTACGGCATCAACCTCCAGCCGCCGGCAGCGTTCGACTTCACGAACCCGGCAACGTGGGCGACATAGGCTCAGCCGCTACGAATACTTCGCGGCGGTTTAGAGACTGACAAAAGCGTCGGACGAAGTGCAGGTATGCTCGCTACTGTAGTGCATGGGCCCGGAGGCACGTCCGCTCCTCGAGACGTCCTCGCTCGACGCCAAGTCGCTCGCCTCGTACGAAGTTGTTGCCGCCCGCTTCACTGACATTTCGTGCACGTGGCAAACGAGCTCTAGGAGTCGTCGCGGTTCCACAGGCGTGTTCAGCTTCCTGACGAAAGCGTCGACGTACTATGCGGAACTGTGCAGGATGGTGAAGTGCTGCAACTATCCGTCAGCTGCTATCGAGGAATGGCTTGTACGCGACCGGTTCGTCATCCATCGGCCTTCGTGACTCTCGCCTCTCTCGGATCAGCTGTGCTGAAACGCGAAGCTGACGCTCAAGGACGCATGGAAACAGGCACGTCACCCGAAGACGCCGACAAAGAGAAGTTTTCACAAAACCGTACCGAGCACTCCCGCGGGCTCAACCTTGATGCCGCGAAGGCTAGCAAATTCGCCTCTCGTCGTCGCTCCGAAGCTAAGCCTACTTCGTCGCAGCCACAAGCAGAGCGCTCACGCGAGCCGTCCACATGTGAATTCTGCGGCAGGGCGCCTCACCAGCGTTCGAAATGCACGGCTCGACGCTCCGCTTGCAATTTCTGCAAAAAGAAGGACTACTTCGCGGAAGTACGGCGCTCGCGGCAGCACAAGCAGAACAAGCTCGGCTCCGTTCACCTGCATGCCATCGGGACGCCCGCCACGGCAGTTCGTCAACATCACCGTTGACAACTACACAGGTTAGTTCAAGGTCGACTCCGGCGCTGAAGTATCTGCTGTACCAAGCGACTTCCCTACGCTGCCTGCCAAGCTCGACCAAGTCGACAGTCTGCTCAGCGGCCCCGGAGGGCAGCCACTTCGCGTGCTAGGCTCATATCTGGCTCGACTTCCTTGGCAAGAAAGACAACCTGCCAGCGCCTCTACGTGATCCAGTCACTCACTGGGCCTCTTTTGGGACTGCCAGCGCTCCAAGCTCTTCAAGTATTGAAATTTCTTGACGAACTCGCGAGTCCGAAAGCAACGCTGCACGCTGAGCTCGTAAAGGGGATTGGGCACTCTCAAGGACGAGTACAACATACGGCTGAAACCCGATGCCGTGCCCTTCTCGCTAAGCGTCAATTGCACGATCCCCATTCCACTGCTTAAGGTCGTCCGCCGACAGCTGGGCAAATTGCACACGCGGGCGCGATCTGCAGAGTCGACAAGCCAACGCCATGGTGCTCCCGGCCTCGTCGTCGTTCGGAAAGATGATGGTTCTTACCGGCTGTGCGTCAACTTGACTCAACTGAATAAGGTCTTCCTACGCGAACGCCACATTCTGCCAACTGTTGAGCACGTCCTTGGCCTCGTCGGCGATGCAACACTATTTTCCAAGCTGGATGCGATTGCAAGCTTCCCCCACCAGGTGAAGTTTTCTCCCAGGTTC
>JALIZH010029733.1:0-28689 GCA_030522465.1 Rhipicephalus appendiculatus | reverse complement strand
TTGATGCTGTGGCTGAAGACGATGAAGAATTATGCCTCAGGCTTTTGTAATGGGTTGGAGCATTGAACGACCCACTCGTTAAGCAATTCGCATTGTGTGACGCCCGGTTCTTAATTTACTGCTCTAAAATGCTTTACAACACACGTTAACGCGATTCCTTGCCCGATATGAAGCCTGCGTAGGGTCACTTTGCACCGCAGTTTCAAGCAGTGGCGTAGCTCAGTGGTAGAGTGCTGGGCTGCCACGCAGAAGACCCGGGTTCGATTCCCATTCGGCCATAGGTGTGTAGCAGTCAAATGGAGTCAATTATATTGGTATTTATCCACCGCTGTCGCGAGCTACAACTGTATACCGTAATAGAGCACTGTGTCTAAAAGAAACAGATGCGGAACGTGGAAGACCCACAAACATGCACAGCTTTCGCCTCTATACTGGAGTTTTCTATAGCATAATGTGCATTAGGTTATCCGTTGCACCCATTACAATGCGTTTATGTACTATTAAATGAGTACCAACAAATACTTACATTAAAATGATAATCATTAAGAAGGTCGCAGCGGCTGTAGTTTTGCGAAGGACCATGACTGCTGTTCCAATACCAAAGTAAGCGTCAGCTGAAGAAGTAAAAAAGAGTCAGTCATGTATAACTTGGCCAGGGAAAGAAGCCATGTGTTCCTTTGTTTATATGAAAGGAAGCTGCTGTCGCGTGAGGTGCCAAAGAATAAGGTGCGAGCAACGGCGTGCTTTCTTTAGCAGTCCGCATGCAGACGTTGAATGTAGTTTCTGGCCTTGTTAAATAACACTGATCGTTTTACAGCGCACAATAGCTTGTTCCGCCGCAGTTCTTTTTATCCTATTCCCTCTTCACTCCATTGTACTAGAGTCCCGCATATGGCGAGGCTACATGCAGATTCCTCGCACCTAGGACAGTTGTGCTGACCAATTGCCGCGCACACGGGCAAGCATTCGACTCTGGGTCTTAGCCGCATTGTTTCCGGGAGAGGACATAAAATTGCGCCTATTCCGAAGCTAAAATACCCATTGTCGTAAATGTTGCATCATAATACAAACCCTAATTATTTTCCGCTCGCCTTTCTTTGTGTTTCCTTAGACAGAATAAGTTTCGCTTATTTCTTTTAACATCGAAGCTCTTTAAAGCTTTTCGTTGCGCCCCGTGTTGTTAACAAAAACTCCGGCGAGTATGTGGCACAGAAATTGGGCCAGCCCCACTATCGAGTACAATACTTTACGGGAACCATATGAATGCGTTGCAATGAGTGAGAGAACGAGAAAATTATACAGAGAAATAGAAGAATAGGAACAATGAAAGACAGAAGCAAATTGACAGAGAGAAAAAAGCCGGCAGATCCCAAACACTGTGAGAATCAATGTAATGCGAAGCAGCCAGGAAGGAGCAAATCATGCTTTACATAATTTGCATGTCATGTTTGACATGTTAGAACCTGTCATTTATGTTCGTCATACAGTCACGTCGCGCATTACCACTTTTGGTGTATATCAAGCTAGGGAACTGGGCGCAAGCCCACCATGAGCGTAGCATGTAAATGGCGTTGTAGATGACATGCATGCCAAGATTTGCATCTTACCACCTGCCACTTATGTTCATTATACAGTCACGTCCCGCAATTCCAATTTTGGTGTATATCAAGCCAGCGAAACGGCCGCGAGCGCGCCATGAGCCTGGAATGCAAGTCATGTCGCACATGACATGTCATGATTTCTATATCACCACTTGTCATTTACGTTCGTCATACAGTCACGTCACACAATACCAAATTTGGTGTATATCAAGCTAACGAAATGCCCGCGAGCGCCAAGAGCGTGTCATGCAAGTCATGTCGCACATGACATGTCATGATTTCCATATTACCACTTGCCATTTATGTTCTTCATACAGTCGCGTCACTCAATCCCAAATTTGGTGTATATCAAGCTAACGAAACGGCCGCGAACGTGCCATCAGTGTGGCATGAAGTCATGTCGCACATGACAGGTCATGATTTCCATATTACCACTAGTCAATTATGTTCGTCATACAGGCATGTCACTCAATCCCAAATTTGGTGCATATCAAGCTAACGAAACGGCCGCGAGCCCACCATGAGCGTGGCATGTAAATCATGTTGTACATGACATGCACGTCATTATTCGCATATTACCACCTGTCATTTATGTTGGTCATGTAGAAATGTCTCATCGTACCAATTTTTGGATATATCAAGTTATGAAAACGGCCTCAGGATCACTACGGCCATGGTGTGTAAATCATACTTTTCATGACAAGTTAGTCATGATATTCATGATATGACCAGCCATTCATGTTCGTCATACAGTCGTGTTATGCCATACCGAATTTGGTATATTTCGCATTAACGATACGGCTAGGAGAGCACAAAGTCCTAGGTGGCTAGATAGATAGATAGCTAGATAGATAAATACGCTCAAAGTCGCCGAAGTTCGCTAAGAAATGCTTCGCATTTAAAAAGAATAAGATGAAAGCAGAAACATAGTGAAATAAAACGCAACATAGCCATGCCTAGTATGCAACGGGGTGGGTAAGGGAAGTGATAATGGTGCTACGGGCGAGAGAACGAAAAAAAAATGTAGAAAGAACGCGAAAAAAACAGAAAGAATGAAAAACAGAAATACAGAGAAACAGAAAGAGAGAGAGACAGTGAGAGAAATAAACATAGCATAGCCATGTATAGTAGAGTATAGAAAGAGGATGGGAAAGTGAAGTGATGTTCAGGAGGTGGGAAAGGAGGAGAGGAGAGCGTAAAACATAACATAGTCATGTATACAATAGTGTAGCAAGGAGGTGGGAAGGGGTGAAGATGAGGGGAAAAGGAGGGCAAGGCTGCAGCTCTGCTTTTCTTAGCCTTCGCATTACTAGTGCCTAGGTGCCAATTTTCTCGCCATGTTCGCTAGCCTTTCTACTTCCACTTGTACAGAGTGGTTATAGTGGCAGATTCTGGTGAACATCTCTGCCTATTACTCTTAATTATCTTCCTTCACATCACGTGACAAAATTAACATGAAGCTCTCCAATACCACACCTTAGGCTTCGGCGTGTGAAATCACAGCAATCAAGTGAACAAATTAAGTGCGTATTTTTGGTGACTTAACAAGAACCCAGTGCGCCTGAATGGTTGGACCTTCGAGTTATGCACGTGAGCCATTTCCTTGTAATTGTAGCCAGCGTTGATCTAAAGACCTGAAAAACGTGTTTTGCTGAAAATTAGCACCGAGAGGAATAAATGAAAATCAGGTTTCAACCCCACGAGTTTATCTTGCTTAAACGGTGTCTAAGAAGTATACTTTGAAAAGTTGTGCTTTAGTGGAGATTAAGCCGGTGGATATGTTCGTGATAAAAATCAGCTTGGAAAAGAAATAACAAATAACAGGATCTATGCAGCGCATCTGAAGGTGTTTGGTTTATACCTTCATGCTTTAGGCTTATACTCCAGCACTCACACAAATGCGGGATGATGGGTATGGACTGGCTGTCGCTGCCATTTCTCACACGGTTGCGAATCGTTAGCGTCACGTAGAGGACCTGGTTTCAGCAATGAACACTTCAAACAAAGTGTGTTTTCCATCACCCTTTCTTTTTATCAAATTGTCGTCATGCTGTGTTGTTAGACCTTAATCATAATCAACTTGAATGTTAAAATACATCAGCTCTGTATTATATTCTTACGTCCACAATAGAGGTAATAATATGCTTGCAGAAGGGCAGCCTTCATTTGACTATGAATTAGCAGCATATGTTGACATTTGTATATCGGCCTCATTTCAGGGTTAAAAAATCATGTTTCTTAGTTCCTTTATTCCTTTACGGTGCATTGCAAAACTGTAATCATTTATGCCATTTTTGTTTGTCGTGTATGAATAAACCTCTGTAGTGGGGAAGAGAGACAGTGTTGAGTAGGAGCAGGTTGAAGACGACTAAGACGAAGAGCTGAGAGGGCGCGTGACAGTGACTTTGGAGTGTTAATTAGAGCCGCTCGTAGGCATGACAGCGAGCCAGTCTTTCTCTGCCTGCTGCGGTCACGTAGCATGTGATCTGTTCACGAGTTGGCAGCTGACCAATAATCCGGCAACGCGCCGCTGCCTGATCTAATCGCGTAGGCCACGGCTGATAGCCTCAACAACACTACGTGTGATGTTAGGTGGTGCAGCAATGCAGTTTTTAGTAAAGTCCAGCTTTTCGTCGCTCCACCAGTGCTGCAGATCTGGTGAACTTTTGCGGCCGACAACAAATACTAGAGTGGTTACCGAGGGCTTCCCAGACCTTTCTTTTAGGGGTGTGCGAATATTCGAGTTTCGGAATTCGAATCGAATAATACCTAATCGAATAATTCGATTCGACTTTCGAATAGCTGGTATTCGAAGTTTCGAATAATTCGACCGGGCGAATGTCTAAAACGCGGCAAAGGTAGTTAGGGTGGGTGGCTAAAACAAACGCTAACATCGTTACAGCAGGCATTTGGTTAACACTTGCACCGATATCCGCGTTCAAAAGCGAGTGCATGTTTACTTTAAAGGGGATTATGACACTTCCGCACAGAACTGTCAAGTCCTCCACAATATCGCTTCCGAAAATAAGGCAAGGACTTGTGAGCGTAGTTGGGTCGCGTACGCCACAAGCGCCCTAAAACGTCCCGACTTTGGCCCGCGATATCCTCAGTGATTGGCTTCACTCATGAACATTTGTTCACGCTTTGCAGTCGTCACTGCCCCGCCCCACCACTCGTTCTCAAGCTCCCATCGTTCCTGCGCGCAGATAACACTGCTGTGAACGGACGCCCGTACATTTTTGGGCCCAGAGCACCCATGGCGATGAAGCACAACATTATTGTTGTCAGATTAGCCGTATTGCCCGACTATCAGGGGCGTAGCCAGAAATTTTTTTCGGGGGCACCTCTTTGATTTCGGGGGTGCACCTCCTTGAAATGGTCATTTTTCGCTCTGTATGCCATGGCGGGAAAAAAAAATTTCGGGGGGGGGGGGGGCACGTGCCCGGTGTGCCACCCCTGGCTAAGCCACTGCCGACTATAGGGAAAAAAAAGAACTAGTTGCCGTATCGCCTCTGTTAGCCTATAGGATGTTAGGATTGGCGCTGATGACTGCAATGGTGGCTCTTCTATCAACATGCTTGCGCGCCCACAAAAGCTGAAAAAAAACAAAAACAAACAAACAAAAAAAACAAACCGAACAAGTGCGTAATGAAGTTGTCAGCACGCCGTAGCGTCGTTATCTTTCCTTTGCCTTGCCATAACTGGTGGTACACGTTTCATATAAAAAATACTATTCAATATTAATAATAATTGATGGAGTTTAACGCCCCAAATTCACGATATCATTATGAGAGACGCTGTAGTGGAGGGCTTCGGAAATGTCAACCACCTGGGGCTCTTTAACGTACTTTTTAATCTAAGCACACCGGCCTTGAGCATATTCGCCTCCACGAAAATGCTACTATTCGATATTCGATTCGAATTCGATATTTTTGGCCACTATTCGGCACTATTCGATTCGAATTCGATTCGAGATCAAATTTCATTATTCGCACACCCTTACTTTCTTTTTCTTGCCATGCCACAGCAGCCCATGTCATTGCTGTCCTACTCGCAGATATCATTTTTAATTCCTTCGAACAAGCGCGCAATCATGCCATCAGCTGAATGTCGAGGAAACCATGACGGCAATTTCCGAACGCATGCCACACGCTGCCATTTTGTTGACCGCAGCTGTTGCTTGCGGTGCATTGTAGTCAAACGGCTATCGCGTGGAGCGCGTAAAATAGGACAAGTTCTGTCTCCGCAGCGGCTACGCTAAGCATGCCCAATGCCGCCGGGCGTGCCTGCTACGCCTTAACGCCAGAATATAACTTTAAGTGCGGAATACATTAGGGGCTCGGGCTGTCGTATGCTGTCGTCGTCTCACGTAGTTTGGAGTAACGCTGGCAAAACCGCGTATAGCATAGCCATCTGTAGCACATTGAGCACGCTCTCGCGGCAAGGAGAAGTCATCTTCCTCTTGTTCTTAGAGCACTGCGATGATGATATGTGCGGAGCACTTTAGGAGCCCGCGGGACTGGCGCATGCTGTCGTATGCTGCAGTCGCTTTCGGTAACGCCGGCAAAACCATGTATCAAAATCGAAAAAAAAAAAAAGAGGAAGCAAGCGACAAATAGACGAAAATAAAGAAAAAAGGGGGAAAATAGGAAAAAAAGTAGAAAGGTCAGAAAGGTAGAAGACAGAAAAAAAGGGGAGGAAAATCTGGAAGGGAGAAAAAAGAAATAAGGAGAGGAGGAAAGAAAAAGAAAACCGAAGAGAAACAATGAAGGCTGCCCAGCTCCACACTTCCTTCAGGCTCGGCACCACTAGTGCATAGCTGCCTTATTTTTTTAACACGAAAGTGTTTTATGCCGGGGTCCACTAAGACTTTAGTGACGTATTTCCGTCACGGATATGACGTTGTAAAGTTAACGCTACCAAATGCGAAGGAAAAAACATTCAGAAGAAAGCTCTCCCGCCGGGCGTCGAACCTCTGGCTCCTTGGGCCGCGACGAAAAAGCGCCCGATGCTCTACCGACTGACCTATCGAAGCAGTTGCAAGGCTCTCTACAAACGCGCCTTATATCTCTCACACATTCTCTTCCGCATGGTGCTCTCTGTTGGCGAGGCGGGGCGGTGTCGCCGTCTGTGACCGGTGAAGAGAAGTAATGCGACATGACACTTATTAGCACCGATATAGAGCGATTCGTCGACGACGCAGTTAAAGCATGAGATCCGAGATTGCGCGCCGGCGCGCAATCTTGAGGCCATGGTACAGCTTCTGGATAGCAGTGAAAAACCCCTGGCCGCGCTAGCATCAGGGAGTCGCCGACGCAGTTATGTTCTTTGCCTTCGGCATCGTGTTAGCGTGTGACAACTCGTTGTCGGCATGGTTGTCGGAATCGTGCAGCGTCCGCGTGCACCAATGGTGTTTCACCGCCGACTACTTTGGTTGCGATTGCACCGACTGATAAAACTGCAGCAGTAAGCACTGCATCAAGGCAACGATGTTGACAGGCGAATATCGTGCCTTATGGAGCGGAGACAGAGCCCAGCGGGACGTGGAACGCCCATACGCGTTCGCGGCTCTAGCTATGAACCTCTGCCTCCCGCGTTGCTGAAGCGCACTGTGGTAGTGTACGCATGAGCGCAGGCGTAGGTTGCCCTGTTACTCAGAAGTGCGCACCGTGCCCTTTCTCTCCTTAATATACGATGCTTTGAAGACGCCCATATCGAGTACGTACCAGTGGTTAGTGTGTGCTTTTTGTAATCTTTGCGCGGGATTCACGATACGCTGTGTCCAGGTATACGTTAAAATGTTCACCTACCACAACGGTTAAATCATGATCATGGGCTGTAGACGTCGCGATGGAGATGTGCCACTAGACGTCAACGTGGGTGTGTCCACGTCAAACGATGCTATAGCTGCCAAACACCAATACACATTCTACAAGATCTCATATATCACTAAACAATAAGCACCACTTCTGTGAGTACACGTTTCACTTTCGTGTTTTAACGATTACTATGACGGAGGGATCAGCAATGTTTTTTTAATGTTTCGTCTACTCCTTAGTCATCAATCTTCAACCTCTTGAGATTGTCTCTTTCATTGTGCGTATGTCAGTTTTATTTTGCAGTATGAACCAACTCTACCAGTTTTATTGCCCAAGGGTCGCAGCGCGAAGACACGTTAGGCGAACTGAACTGAATCACTCTCTCGGCGTGTGCTTTTCCTATCATCGTTGTTTTCCCCCAGTCATATGGAATGCTCCACCACTGAGCTTTTGTGTGTACAGAAGTGTTTTAGCTGAGGTATAGACATATTTTTAACTAAAACACTAGCCTCTGTTTTCCCTGGCCTGCAACATGCCACGGTCGCGACTCGAGTATCACAGCTCTCGCAGCTAGCATTGTTACGGAAGTGCCAGGATGCAACTTCCACTCCGCCGCGCGCTGTGTGACTCAGACAAGAGTCAGTTCGCGAAATTGCGGGCAATTATAAATAGGCCCTCTAACCTTGTGAGACATTTTTGTAGGTAGACACTTTCTTTTGATGTATTATGTATTTTCTTTACTAAACTTTTCGTGATTTCAAAGTGGTTTGTTACCTCAAGGGCTTATTTTCTTTGCCTCCCGCAGTAACAGCTGCTGCAGAAATCAAACTTGCTACTGTGCTCGTCCGTGTCTTCCGTGTCCTTGTGTTTTCTAGTGCGCAGCCATAGTCTCCTTCCATGCAGAAATCAGTCGCGTTACGCTTGCCTTCAATCCCTCTATGTCATCATTTTCTTCTTGTTCTGCAGGATCACATTTCTATCGCAACAACAATGTTAAATTCATCTTACTTTATCCTGACTAGATGAAGGTCCTTCTTGTTTCTTTGACATTGAGGACAATGCTCACCTTCACTAACTTATAACCGCTACAATATATCTTACAAACTACTTGCTATCACGTGAATATCACTGTGCTTCACGTGTAATGTCGTATCAATTTTGTCCCTTCTCTCATTAATGTGTGGTGAAATATTTTCGTTAATGTTGTGGACTGCACGCGGTGAAGACGCGGTAATATTGAGAGAAATGCTGTGATGCAACAAGGCGGGTTGATTTTAACCACTTCAAAGCTTCTATAACCTTCATTTGCTGTACAGTGCACTGGTATTTTGAAAATACTGCCGAGCAATATTACTGAACCTCTAATTTTTTTATGGTTCTGAGATTGTTCTTACTTCCCCAATTTGGCACTGAGAAAAGTGCAGCCTGATCGTCAAGGTGTCACTATTAATTTTGCTTCGTTATGCGCATATCTACGAATGTGTTTGCATGCGTACGCGTATTTGTGTGTGCGCGCGTGTGTGCGCGCACGTGTGTGTATGTGTCCGCGCGTGTGTATGTAAATGCGTGCGTGTGTGGGTCTACGCGCGCGCGTGTATGCGTATGTGTGCACGTGCGTGTGTGCGCGCTTGCGTGCGTGTACATGTGTCCATGCGCTCGAGCACATGTATGTGTACGTGTGTGCACGCGGGTGTGTATGCGTGTCCGCGTCCCGCGTGTATGTGCACGCGCGTGCACACACACGCACATACGCTCACACACACACGCACACTCACGCACACACACACACACACACGTAGACCCACACACGCACACACAGACGCGCACGCGCACATACGCGAATATTTCGAATCCAAAGGGCCTGCGCTACTCTCTTTTTTGAAGCTGAAATGAATGAACTCCTTCAGAGCTACGATTTCAGCAAACAAGCCCTCAACAATGCACGCAACCAGTTCACGTGTCACCATCAGGATGAATATACAAGCCCCGCGCGCACCTCCGCCGCGGCCGGCAGGGCCGCGGCGGAGGTGCGGCCCTGCCGGCCGCGGCGGAGGTGCGCGCGGGGCTTGTATATTCAGGATCACATTTCTCCCTGCCGCGGCCGGCAGGGAGATTTTTTTGTACGTCACGAAAAGTGGGCGTCGTTGGCGCCGGTGAGGATAGCGGCGAGATGTAAGCCATACTCTACCGAAGGGTATGGCTCTCCCTCAAACAGTTCGTGGGCGTCTTCTGTCGTTCTCGCTGCGAAGAAGGGCGGTTCTGTGTGCACTACCGACGATTCAGTAATGTTGTATCGCCATGAGCGCCTCGTAGCCCATGCCTGGCCGGCGGAGAGGCCTAGCGACGGGAGGGCGCACAAAGAAACGAGACGAGACGGAGCGTTCGGGCGAGACTGGAGAGTGTGTCCAGAGCATTGTCAAATCATATCGGTTGTGAAACTTGGAACGAAAAGTTTCGAAAACCTATTGCCACAGACATCAACGCCCGCCGTACGATTGAAGCGCGATAGGTGAGGATGGGACAAATAAAGAAAACCAAGAACTCAAGAGAATTTTTTTTCGAATACTCATAAATTTATATATGCCAATGTAAACTAGCATTCTGACACTTGGCTAAATGGTTGATTGCCTCATTTTTTTGGTCGAGCGCCATGAATGGGGGGGCGTATGCAGGAAGTCCGCTATCTGGGCTTGCGTTTAGTTCGGCCTGGTTCGGCGTATTGTCGGGTCAACGAGGCATCGCTCACTTTTGCGTGGTGGTTTCGTGCATACCTTCCGCAGTTTATTTATTTGCTTATGTGCTGTTTACTGGCGGGACATTTCAGAGCTGAACTAGCTCACAGAATGTGTAGATAGGAGTTCCTGTGACTGCCAACTGCCTTCGCTGGCGCACGGCCGGCGTGCCCTCGCCTTTCGTGACGGTGAATGCGACGAGCTAAGCAAAGAAACGCTGTACTCTAAGGTTGCCAAAGTGACATTCTCAAGGCTGCGGTCTCGCTGCAGTGGTTTTCCACGTGGGGCCAACGTGAGTTTACGAACAATTCTGCTATTGTGCTCGTGAACACTTGTATCACGATTTCTTCATCTGCTAAGTTTTTTGGTGTATACTGCAAGTACACTATTTGGCTAATAAAACAACCTTGCTTCCTCAATCTTTCTTGCTGGTCTTCCTTTTCTCTCGCGCACGCAATTGGCGGGCCATAAAGGCACAATAAAATCGCGTATTCGTCAAAACTCATGTAAAAGGTCAGCAGTTAAGAAAATTTTCAATTTCGCGCCATATAGGGCAAATGCACAACGTCTATCGCTTCCGGTTGTGACGCCATATTTTTTTTTCTATTTGCTGTTAGTTGACCCCTCCACACGTAGATGGCGACGGTGGCAACGAGCCGCCAACTACAGGATACATGGACTTCTATGGAACTTACGCTACCAGTTTACATATACCTTGTCCAGAGCGTTTAATGCATCGCGTTTTTTAAGGAGGGGGAAAAGGGTTGATTGGCCGGCTTGACACGAATCACATGACGTACTGGCCATGCCGGGTTGGCTACAGAATTCGAAAGCAGGCATCGGTGGAGACATGGCTCCATCCTGCGGTATTGACAGGTAACACAACACGCTGGTGTGTTCACGCAACACCAGAGGTCGCACGACACAACAAGTGAGATCCCCTGTAACGACGTTTATCCCCTACCTTGAATAGACGATGCCATTTACAGCCTGCAAGGAGCAGAATTCTTTTCCGCACTCTATTTGCCCTCAGGGTACTGACAAGTACCCATGGCTGATTTCGCTCGGCGAAAGACAGTTGTCATGCCCGATGGCTTGCACGAAATTAATGTCATGCCGTTTGGACCGTGTAATGCGCCCGCGACCTTCAAGTACATGATGGATACCGTCCTGCGCAACTTGAAATGGCACACGTGCTTGTGCTACGTGGACGACGTCGTCGTTTTCGCTTCGGACTTCTCCACGCGTCTTTAATGTCTGCGGCATGTTTTGACGCGTTTAAGCAAAGCCAGCCTGCAAATGAGTCTTAAAGGACCACTGACTGCGGAAGTTTTTATTGCGACTTTTTTACAGTAATTTGTAGTATTGCGTCTTTTGCTCTAACGCATCGTGTAATTAATGCTAGCGTCGTTCATTCACAAAGATTTTGCGTCATTTCGAAACACCCGCCTAAATACCATAAGAAACTAGCGCCCCACAGCGGGGCAGCGCCTGCGACTAAGTGCGCTCAAGCTTCTGTGACGCCGAACGTGCCGTTTTCAAATCGGGGGACCCGCGGGTGGTGAAGAATTAAACGATGTGGGTGCTTTGAGCGTGTCCCCCTCAGAAAAAAAGAAAAGCATTCCTGGCGTAAGCAGCCAAAACCACCTTGACAGCAGCCCGACAACAGAGCGAGAGGCGAGAGGGGTGAAGAACAATAGTCCTCGCCGGGTGCCAGTCGGGGTATTGTGCGCGCCCCGCAAATGTTCTCTGACGCCGACAATACTCGCCTTACTCGTGGAATTTCACACGGGGCCTCTGTCTAGGTCAAACCAGAGAAGACGTCGATTGGTGCTGATAACTCAGATGAGCACTCACCCTTACTTTAAAACCAAATTAAATATCTTATAGGCAACGCTCGTTACTAATAATCGGTCAGAAGTGCCCCCGCATCTCGGACTCTCAACACAAGCATCTCGAGTTTCCAAATTTGGTGTCACGAGTCCTTTAAGAAGTGCCGATTTTCATCACGGCACCTGACAGTCCTAGGCTACGTCGTGTCCAAGGATGGAGTCCTCCCCAATCCGGCCAAGCTTAGGGCCATGGCCGAATTTTCTAAACCTACGTCCGAAAAACTCCGCAGTTTCGTAGGTATGTGTTCCTACTTTCCACGCTTCATAAGAAACTGCCATCACCATCTCGCCGCTGACGAAGTTACTTGGACGTAACGGGCCCCTAAATTTGTGGTGGTCCGACCATGACGACGCGTTCGCAAAGCTCCGTCGTTTGTTGACGTCTCCTCCCATACGACTCCACTACGACCCCACGGCCCCTACAGAGGTGCATACAGATGCCAGTGGTGTCTCGGCGCTGTCTTTACGCAGCGCAAACCAGGGTTTCCATGCAAGTCACACGCTTACTAAAGCCAAGATCAATTACACCATAACGGAAAAAGAATGCTAGGCGATCATCTGGGCCTTCACAAAGTTCCGACCTTATCTGCATGGTCGCCCCATTGATGTTCTTCAGTGACGACAACCATGGTGGTTGTCGTCATTGAAGGATCCCTCAGGCCGTCTCGCCTGCTGGGCACTTCGCCTGCACGACTACAATATCCGCGTACTGCCCCGCAACGGACGCTGTTACGTTTCGCCCTGTAGTTCATCGTGGCAGACGCCATTGTGCGTGCACCCGTCTGCCGGAATGATTTCTCCCCGGTATCGGCGCTTGGTCGGAGGCATGAAGCCCCCGCGTTTTAAATGCGAAGCATTTCTTAGCGAACTTCGGCGACTTTGAGCGTATCTATCTATCTAGCTATCTATTTAGCCGCCTACGACTTTGAGCTCTCCTGGCCGTACCGTTGATGGGATTTATACCAAATTTGGTATGGCATAACATGACTGTATGACGAACCTAAATGGCTGGTCATATCATGCAAATCATGACTAACTTGTCATGAAAAGTATGACTTGCATGCCACGCTCGCGGCTGTTTCGTTAGCTTGATATACACCAAATTCGGTATTGAGTGATGACTGTATGACGAACATAAATGGCAGGTGGTAACATGAAAATCTTGGCATGCATGTCATCTACAACGCCATTTACATGCCACGCTCATGGTGCGCTTTCGTCCAGTTCGCTAGCTTGATATACACCAAAATTGGTATTCCGCGACGTGACTGTATGACGAACACAAATGACAGGTCCTAACATGTAAAACATGACATGCAAATTATGTAAAGCATGATTTGCTCCTTCCTGGCTGCTTCGCATTACATCGATTCCCGCATTGCGTGGGATCTGCCGGCTTTTTTCTGTAGGTGTTCTTGCGCACACTTGGTCAAGTGGGCCAGGCATGTCACTGTGATCGGACTACGAGGAACTCGACGGGAGGTATCACGAACACCATTTTCTTGAGCGATGTTTCACAGCGTGAGATGGCGTCGCTGGAGACCTTCTCGTCTATACAGCTCATGTTTTCACCTGAACGCAGCCATTAGCGCCTGCAGGGTATTCGTGACAGCGGCTACCATCTCCGAGGGTCATCGACCTTCCCCTCCACCCCCTCTTGCGGACTCAACCTTCTCGCCTGGCGTTACAGAATCAAGTCATCGAGGCATGGGCCGGGTACGTCTTCAGTATGCGGTGCGCTTCTGCTCCCCATCGGACATCTCAGCCGTGATCCTCATCAACGGATGTATCGAATGACCCAGTTTCTTCTCCCTTTCTTGTGGGTGGAGCGTTGAGATGTCAAGACACCTGATTCGCGGGAGCTCCTGTCACCGCCTCCTGAGTGTCTTAGTGTTGGCAGACGAGGGGCCATAAAAGCCGAAGACTTTTGTACAAAAATGCTCACTCATTCGTCCATTATCACTTGTAACTATGTAAATAAACCTACGTTCCTTTTTGTTAGAACGCGTCTCCTCACTGGAAAACATCTGCTGCGTGGGCGACGGCGGGGAGCCAGATATCGTAAGTACACCCGCCGAACCCCACTCCTTATAAGTGCTTGGCAGCGGTGAGATCGACCTTGCGACATAGTGCTGTATTTGTGGTGAATGCTTGGTCTTTGCTTTAACTTTCCAGGCTTCATTCTGTGAGTGTGTAAGTTGAGTGGAAACTGGATGGTTTGATTGTGAGTTAGGGAGATCACCTAGTTATGCGTATTGAGTGTGTCAGCGGGCTCACCTAAAAATATGTGAGAAGCAGGACCAAATCAATGAAGCCGCAATCATGGAGTTGAGGTCAATGCTGAAAGACGAACTTTTGGTTGTGAGTAAGCGTCTAGGCATTGAAGTAGACGAAATAACAAGTAGACGGAATATTTGGAAGCTGATTGTTCAAGAATCCAGCGAGGAGAAGGTTAAAAACGCAACAGACAGTTTCGACAAGCTGGAAGAACAGAGAGAAGAAAAGGAAAGAGAACGACATAGAAAGAGCATGTCAGCGTTAGACGAAAAGACTGAAAGGTTGAAGCGTGAACCTGAGGCAATGCGGCGGAGTCGTAAGACGTCAACAAGTGTAGCGCACGAAAGGTGCGAAGTAGTGGCGAGTTCGTTGCAGCGTAAAGTCACAGAGAAAACCGCTTTATGTGAGGTGCGTGTCTCTACGAGTGCGACATGCGCACGGATCCTTGTGCGATGAAAAACGAGACACAAGTCGCAGCTAGTGAAATCGCGCATGAGAAAAGTACGCATTTCTCCGATTGTGCCAAGGTAGAGCATGTAGAGAACGAAACCTTGGCTGGTCTACAAGCGGAAACAATTGTGAAAGGCGTTCCATGTGGGACCTAGGCTAGTTCCAGCCACCCTAATAGGGTCATCGAGGAGCTGGAGACATCACTCGCGCCCCAACACGAGAATGGCCTTCCGGAAGTTGAAAAAGACAAAGCTGGTCCTAAACCTAGCGAGGGCAGGACTCTCCTGAAACACGGCAGTACATTCGAAGACGGCCTGTCTAAAAAGGTTCATTTTGATAGCGTAGGAAATGCCCCAGAGTATCAGAGGGTACAGAGCAAAGATGTCGAAAGCGTACAATTAGAGGCAAGTTTGAAAGGTGATCATTGCGGAAAAAAGTCTTGTCCCAGCAGCCTTAACGGGTTAGTGTAGAGACGGAGGCATGCCCCGTGCATCAGCTCATACATGATATTTCGGAAACCGAGAGATGAGGCAAAGATGGCCCAAAAATCAGCAAGGACGCGAGGCGTCAGGGAGGCCAGCTCTATCGTCGAGGAGGGCCCAGCTTTAGCTTTTGTCAAGGCTAGCACAAGTGAACTCATCCGACAGTGCAACGGAGCGGAGAACTCGAAGGGCCTAAGCGGTAGGGAAGGTGGTCCACAAGCATCCTTGAGCTGTAAAACCGAAGCGCAACCCGAAGCGAAGTTCCGAGTAAGGAAAGATAGCTGGGAAACGTCGGTGCAAAAGAAAGAAGCGAACACGTGCTGCACAGCGAAAGCTTCAAGCAGGTTGCATACCGCAGCGCGAAAAACGGAAGGGTAGACCATCGTGCCATTCGAGAAAACACCCTTTGTGGCGTACAGTCACGTGCAAAAGGTGAAAGAGGGGAAGTGAGGGAAAACAATGCGCAGCTCCACGACGGAAGTCGAGGTTGAGAGGAACAACTTTGCGGAGACAACCGTGTCGAAGTGTTCCTTGAGGAAAGGCCACAGGACCGAAATATCGAGCAAGAGCAAGCACAAAGAGGGAATCTCCACTTCTTCCCCCGCGTTTCCTGCTCCCCCTTCGCCTTTTTGAAGGCAGCCGTCCGAAATTCCGAATGAGACATGACAGTGAAGTGCAGCTAGCAGCGTGTGCTCGTTTTAGTCTCTGGTGCTCCTGGTGTGTACGGCATCAAGTGTTATATTCATTGCGTGATGTTCTGTGTGAACATTTAGGTACGACACCCTGAGGCTCGTACAGGCCTTTGGGGTTCTCGCATTACGTACGTCGTACCGTATATCCTGTTGAACGCAGCCTAGAAGAAGCAAATCGACATCATAATCCGGAAAGCAAAAAAACTTGGACCATCTCCCCGAAGGAAACTCTGATGGGATGCGAAGCAGCAGCGGTGCGCACGGCGTTGACCCGGTTGAAACGGGCGTCATCGCAGATAAACGAGCCGAAAGAGTGTCTCCACTCGACGTGTTGTCGAGCGTTGCGGGTGGTGGAGAGGGTGAAGCGAGAGAGAAGTGACACGTTCAGAGGTGTTCCGAGCGGGCGGAGTAGCTGGCAGCTGCGGGCGCTGCCGCGAGCATGCTGCGGGTGAGGGAGAGAGTGACGTCAGCGCGCACCTGCGAGGTAAGCGTGCGAGGGGGGAGCGTGTGTCAACGCGCAGCTGTGGCGTGACCTACTTGGCAACGCTCCAACACCTACGGCGAGGGGAACGCGTTGCGGCGCATTCGTACGGACTTACGTAACGTACGGCGTTACACACGTGAGTCAAATAGCTGCTTCGCATCTAAAAAGCAAGCCATAGGTGTTCCGATGAGTGCCTCCATTGATAGATTCATGAAGTTGGGCCTACACAATACGGTAGACGAACTGATCGATGGCCACCTTTCCAGCCAGAAACTCCGACTAAGTCAGACGAAGGCCGGCAGACGAGTGCTGAAGAGGATCGGCTGGGAAGCGACAAGACAGACGGAGTGAGGACAACTGACTGACGACTGGCTTGAAACAATCAATAAAAACCACTGCCCACGAACATGAGTCCTGCACATCCAGCGGCAGACGGGAGGCCAGAGCAAAGCCTTACATCAGGATGCTGGCTCAGGAGAAAGGTATAACCTTCACGGATGCCTCCAGACTGGGCTACTGCTACAGTGACCACCAAAGATAAGCTGATCACGTGCGTGAACAGCGAAAGGCTGTGACACTGAAGAAGCCGAAGAGCTTGGCAATCGCCCTGGCCCTAACAATTCCTGGCACAACCAGAGTGGTTACTAGAGACCGGATTTTAGGCAAATGCCTATTTTGTTCCTTGCGTTCCTACCGCGCCACTTTGATATATGAGCATGAATTAGAGGACTTTTATAGTGCTTTTGTAGTGCCTATAAATGCCTATTTTTTGCTTTTGTCCCTAAATTCCTATAAGTGCCAATAAATGCCTACTTTGATGACCGGCGCCTGTATGACTACTATTCAACCTGAAATTTTGCACTCGGGTACAGTTTGAGACCATTCTTCATATTACCGGGCAAAATTTACCTTTCAGAACTTTAAGAGGTGCAACCTAGTTCTCTAGTTCAACAAACTTCCGGAAAGCAACCGCTAGCGGCAGTGAAATGGAACGCGTCGGCCACCTTACGCCACCGTACTGACATAGCGCGAGGGGTTGGAGGAGGGGGTGGAGAAGGAGAGGAAAAGAAACGCTATTTCTGCAACCCTAAATGAAAGCACGTCCCAGCGTATACAGGGGAATGGGGAGAGGGACACGGTGGGAAGAGGAGAGGGGAGGAAGAGGAGAGGGGCGTCCATGGCCGTGAGCGTGGCGGACGGCTTCTACACCCAGTTTTCCAGTCCAGTGTTCCCAAGGAATTGAAGCACCTCCTTGAACACCTTGGTGTGGTGGGGGCAGGGAACCGGAGGCGCCTCTGTACAGCCGCAGGAAGGTGGAGAACGAATGCGAAACCGTGGAGTGCCGTCAGGGGAAAGTAGAGTGCAAAAAAATGCCCCCCACCTCCCCGAAGGGAATCGTGAGGAAATGCGAATGCGCCGACACCGACTTCTGCCATCGCCTTGAGAGGTGCCCAGCCAGCGAACGGTCGAGAGTGAGGCACGAGCGGACGGGAGAGTGGGGCGCAGGGAGGAGAGAGAGAGACCGGTGAGAGAAGGAGCGGCGAAGCACTGCACCTACCCTCTCCTACACTCTCTCGCACCACATGCTCCGGTTGCTAGGGGCGAGGATAAGCGCGCGCGCCCGCAGCTGTTGCTATGGGAGACGGAGTGAGAGCGGAGAGATAACACCTGCCGGCGCGCGGACACCTCCTCAACCTATCCTCCTCCTCCGCGGACAACGCCGGACAACGCCGCCTGACATAGCCCGACTAAGAAATACATTCGCATTTAAAAAATCTGATGTGCACGTGGCTTTTGTTTTGTTTCTAATTTACTCCTTAAAGGGCGCTTCACCAGGTCACATGAGAAATTTTAGTTAGACACTGGAAGTCGTTGCGTGCTCAATAGAAAGCTTTGTACCACAAGATTTTTTTAACTGGTTCATTACTAGCCGCGAAAGCATGATGCGAGGACGTGAGCATGAAATCTTTGCCGCTCGCCCCGTGTGGACTACGCTAGCCAAATTCCTTGCCTGCCCTCTTCGGTATCAGAGCGAGTCGGAGCCGCAAGATCACATGACGCAGAAGCATCAACACGTCATGCGCACGCAAGGTTACATGCGCATGACATCCCCAAGGCAGGTTGTGCGCGCAAGCGGTGTTGTGCCATTTCGGCGTTCTTTGTAGTGTACTGCCTGTTTCTGTTGGATGGATCCCTGTATGCGCGCACGTTGCAAACCGGGGCGCATGTAGTTGGATGCGGCATGTAGTTGCTGCAATTCAGTCATTAATGAACGATGTGTTGAAGGTGTTGATGAGGGTGCTGAGGGAACGGTCGCTGTTTTTAGTGGCGTCGCAGGAATCCAGAACACTTCATCGAAAGGAAGACGTCTTGTGAAAAGGACAGGGCATAGGCAAGACGTGGCAGTATTGGAGAGTGTGATTTTCATTGGCTTCAAATAGACTCACGGTGTAGCTCTGGTAAAGCGAAACACAAAGAAAATCGCCCCGAAAACTGATTACAAATACCCGGCTGCTAAAAGAGTTGTGCAAAATGACAGCCGCGGATATGTTGCCAGGATGCACCCCAGAAGAGTGGCATGGATGAGGCGTTCCACGATCGTTGAGAGCAGAAATATGGACAAGGGATGCGGTGCGCGTTCGCAACGGGGCGCAGTAAGAAAATGCGGAAGAAAGTCGCATAAGGCTGGCACGGTGCAAAAGAGAAAACGTAAGTTTGAACGCTTATATTGGTTAGTGTGATGAACTAATAGGTCTGTGCATTGAACAAAAGCAGTTGGGTCGTGATTTACAAAAGTGTGTTATACGTCGCATTTGGAACCATGTGAACAGTGAGTGCATGCAGTGTGTTGTATAGTGTTCCCGATACGGTGCGAAGACAGACAGTGTCAGTGGTGTACTTTAAATGTATTCAAGACAATGGTGGCACTGGATGATGAGTGTGGTGGTGGTGTTGTGTTAGCTGGAGACTGATCGTGGAAAACGTCGGATTGGTCCTCGTGTGAAGACACCGGAGGTTTTGAGCAGTTTTCTTGCGAAGAAAACTCTTGAGGAAGGGGGGACATTGTCACATTCAAGAGGTGACAAAGAAAATGAGGCAAAAGAAGACGAAGATGAAAAGCATGGAGTGACGTGGAACTACGACACTAGAAGAAGAGGAAAACGAAGTGCAAGATATAAAAAGAGAAGGTGACGTGGACAGAGGGGCCCTGGGTGTTCGGACAGAGGGGCCCTGGACGGCGCCACCGACTTGGACGCCGACGTCAATGCCAGTGCCACCCGCAACGCCTCGTCTCACCATGAACCGGCACACGACGCCGTGAGTTTCTCAAGCGAAGAACGCTTTGTACTTTATAGCTACACACTGGCTTTACTTGTTCTTTAGATGACTTTATATAGAGCTTGTTCTATCTTTGTGTGTGCCTTTTTCGCGTTTGCAGCTATTGTAGCTCTAATGTGTGATTTCCTTTTGCGTGTGATTAAAAATGTGGTTGTTTAACGATCTCGCCTCGTCCGTTACTTCTGGCCGACCGATGTCCGGAGATCTGTGACAGAGACAAACAACCCCCGAAAGGGGAAATGACAGAATTAATCTGGGTCCCGGCGCACTCCGCAATGGAGGGCAATGAGTTCGCCCACCAACAGGCCCGAGCGCTCTTACATCGGGCCACATTTGCGGAATGTCGGAATGAGAATGAAAAGAGCCAGCCCCTTGCGACATACAAAGACATAGTGGAGTTTTACCGCAACGAGCGGTAATGCTTTCCCGAGCCACATCCAATGTTGACGAGGGAACAACAGAAGGCATACAGACAGAAATATTCCCTCACCCCCGAATACTTAACAGAATGCACCCGAGCCAGTACGGGCAGAAATGCCCCCGTGTGCCAAAAAGCAGGAAAGCTAAACACATTATAGGAGAAGGTAACTTCAACCAAAAAACCCGCCACCACTTCCCCCCTCACCCTACCCCTAACATGCTTCCCAACCCTCTCCCACCCCTTAGAGAGCGATGGAAGATCTTGCTGTCCAGCCCCGCCCTGAAATACCAGCTGCGGCTCGTTACCAGGGGCCAGGCGGCGAGAGACGCATATGGATTCCCGTGAAGAGGGGTCCACTTCCTTCCGGCGCAGGCGCTGAAAAGTTCCTTAATAAAGTTTTTCATTCATTCAGAAGCGTTTTAGATGTGAAGCATCTTATGGCGAAGCTTAATCCGGTGGTGGTGGTGGTGGTGGTGTGCCGCGTGCCCACCCTTACTGCGCATGCGCAAACCCTTAAAAAAAATTAAAATAAAAAACCTCCTCTCCCCCTCTCTCTCTTCTAGGCATCCCTCCCCGCGGCAACCACACCCTCACTGCGCATGCGCCTCCCTCCTCTCTCCCCCTCTTACACTCCCCCCTCTCTCCTCTAGGCATCCCTGCCCGCGGCGTCTACACTCCCATTGCGCATGCGCGTCCCCCCTCTCCTACGCTCCCCCCTCTCTCCTCTACGCATCCCTGCCCACGGCGTTCACACTCCCCACTGCGCATGCGTGTCACCCCCCTCTCTCTCCTCTCCTACGCTCCCCCCCTCTCTCGCCTCGCGACGCCAACGCAGGCAGCGTCTGCTAGCGAGTTTCTTCGTTGAAAAAACCGACTGCTCGCGCTGCACAACCGTTCACTGGCCATCCCGTATATATGGCAATGGATCTTGACCTCCAACGTGGTGCCGGTGGGAGATTTCTCCTGTGCGTTGTTGAACAATAAAAATTCGCAGCGTGCGCGTTAACTAAAAAGCGGAGTGCGGGTCTCTCTGTCCAGTCGGAGTCTTCTGTCTCTCATTGCCCATTAGCAGCGATTGGCATGTTCCAGTAGGAAACACTGCTCCATCACTGCCTGCTTTGCGCCGCCCCGGTTTTCTCTCCTGCGCAACGCTGCGATGAGCGCCAGCGTCAACGCCGCCGCCAGTGTAAGCGTTAGCGCCCGCTGCTTCACATCTACACATGGTTCCCTTTAGCGAGAGATGGTGTAATTTTTTTAAATGAGTTTAGCTTCTAGGGATGTGGCGTACAGTGAGTGGTGTGCTAATATTTCAACGCTCTCTGAATCCGAGCATTCGCCTCGTGCGTCACCGATGGCGGCGCTGCGAACGGCGCACCGGTGACGCAAAGGCGGGGATTCGGCTTTTGTTTTCTGCTACGCTCTCGCTCGAACAGGAGCATTTTCATTATAGTTCGCTACCGTCACACGGCGCTCCGCCACTACTAGCTATATCTTCTTCTAATGATAGCTTAAGATGGCTGCTAGCATTACAAGGGATTAAGAAACGTTATCATTTAACATCTTCTATACCCACGGCCATGGCGGTCACGATCATGCCCCCGAGTTCGCAGCGTCGCTCACTGGGCTGCATGACGTTTATATAGCTTTTGTGAAAGTGCAAACGTCCCGCGAATCGAGTTTACGCTGCTTTGGAAGAGAACTGCGATCGTTTTTACGGCTGATTCGTAAAAGTTAGCGTTGTGTAAACAGACTTGCGTTGAACGACAATTCACGCTCCACTCCCAATTTTATTCATGTGGACCTGCGTACAGGAACCGTTTGCCGACACAATAAAATGGATAACTTCATCGACCAGCGGGTTATTGCGGACAACTAGCGTAGATTGGGCGAGTTGGATGCACATTGAAACTTGTTACACGTACTATCGACTTCGAATGAAACTTCAGCAGTGGTGCGCTCGGTACGGTTCGCGCCCTCATGATTAGAGATAGATACGCTCCTGCGGTTTGCCGCTCGTCTGTTACATTCATGCTTTCGATCGCGCAGTGATGTCTAATCGGGTGTGCAGGTCTGTCAATGGGGATGACACGACGGCGCATGCTACACAGTTCCTAATGCCTGGGCAACATTCTCCGCTGTTCGTGCCATTTAAACCGATAGTACAGCTTGGTAAACAGCAACAAAAGTCGGCGAATGTGTCCAGGAAGAGGAGAAAGAGAGCTCTTTCCCGTCGTTTTTTGGCCGCTTTGGCCGGTTATTGCGAATTTTTTACGCGCTGTAACAAGATTGAATATTTTAAGGGGAAAGCCTTAGATTCCTCCTCAAACGCGAAAATTTACTGTCGGCGCCCCGCGTCGCCAGTGTAAACACGAGTGATCAAAAAACTCCCAAGCATTTCCCCGAGGGTGAACATGGTTAAGTGCGAATGCACGGGAGCTGTCAGGCGAGGGAGATCGCGCGTCGAGGGTGAGTGCAAACCTAACGGGGGGGGAGAGGCGCGCCAGCTGCATGGCGCCGTGACGTCACGGCGCGGAGAGGGTGCGAGGAGCCGGCGCGGCGCGCGCAGCCACGGCGCGAGGCGCCAGCTGCACAGCGCGCCGTGACGTCACGCCGCGGAGAGCGGTGCGGGGAGCGGCGCGCGCCCGCGCAAACCGCGGTGAGGAGGCGGAGCGCGCGCAGTCACGTGGGGTGTGACGTCGCTGCGCCGTTGCTACAGACGCTCCTCTCCGCTCCTCGGGCCGTTGCTAGGGGAGAGGAGGAGTAGCGCGGAGGACGGCGGATTCAGGGTCGCTTATAAAGTGCATTCGCACTTAAAATTCGTCAGATGAAGATGACACCTTATGGCATCATCATTACATCACAGGCGCCAAAATTTGTGACGTCATAACGTCACGCCTCACGATAACGTCATCACATGACATCGTCGCTTCGGATTGCCTCCATGATCGGTGGGCCCATCACGGAGGCAATGCAAAACCAGGTGATGTGTATGAATCTTGCAATGCCTCCGATCCTGGAAGCAGTACAAAACTACGTTACGTCCAGCAAGCATTGAAGAAAAAGTAGAAGATGGCTTTCGCCTTCGAGTCATCTTACGTAAATGCATAAGAGACCGTGTGAGTCTTTTTTAGTACAGTGATTGCACCACACCCTATGAGGAGTCAACCGGTCATAGTGATTTACAGTATTTTCTTTCACACATATGTTATTACGACTTTCGATGCGAAAGCTTTGTATTTATCTACATTACTATGTTTAGACTAATTCTGTTCAGCATACTTTCAGACGACCGTGGACGATTCAGCAAACGTCGATTTATTAACGTGGGGATGTTGCGAAAAATAAAAAACTCCGCACAACCTACCAATATGTCTAGTCGGGGAATACAGCGCAAAAAGTACGAGGACACAGGAACACAGTACACAGGACGGGCGCTGAACTTACAACTGACGTCTTTATTGCCCCAACCGCTCGTTTTTACAGTGCACAAAACCACGCACACCATTCCAATCAAATTCGCCACATACCAGCCATCAGGTAAGCGATCTGCATCGTCGCGGACAGCTAGCACGTGCACCCGAAATACACCGTACGCACGCATCTCACACTCAGATAAAAATCACCTAGTGCAAAACAGATAAATCCACGCCCTAACAAGGATTACCAAGAAAAGGAGAAAACAAACAATCAACTATTCATTTTCGAGGCACAGTCTCTCTTACCACGATAACAGTGTGAGTGAATCGATGGAAAATTAGAAGATGACCAACAAAAAACACGGTAAAAGAAATTATCTATATGAAACCTTTGAGATATTGAATCTCAGCGTCAGTGAGTAAAATAGATGGCTTGCTGATGCAACTGTCTCCGGCTTCCTTGATAAGGAATGCTTCCACTATTTCACGTTCTGTTTTGCCCTTCGCCTTCTTTAAAAATTGCGTGTTCTCAAAAATGGGCGTACATCCGCACTCTTTGCAATGTTCTGCCAAGAAGCTTCCCGTTTTGTTACGCACATTCAAATTGTGTTCCTTTGCTCGCTCATTGAAACACCTTCCGGTCTGTCCTATATACTGGCGTCCGCAAGTAACGGGTATCTGGTGGACCACATTGCAAACGCAACTTGTGTATCGCGTTCTGTGCTTCGATCATTTCTTTTACCGTGTTTTTTGTTGGTCATCTTCTAATTTTCCATCGATTCACTCACATTGTTATCGTGGTAAGAGAGACTGTGCCTCGAAAATGAATAGTTGATTGTTTGTTTTCTCCTTTTCTTGGTAATCCTTGTTAGGGCGTGGATTTATCTGTTTTGCACTAGGTGATTTTTATCTGAGTGTGAGATGCGTGCGTACGGTGTATTTCGGGTGCACGTGCTAGCTGTCCGTGACGATGCAGATCGCTTACCTGATGGCTGGTATGTGGCGATTTTGATTGGAATGGTGTGCGTGGTTTTGTGTACTGTAAAAACGAGCGGTTGGGGCAATAAAGACGTCAGTTGTAAGTTCAGCGCCCGTCCTGTGTACTGTGCTCCTGTGTCCTCGTACTTTTTGCGCTGTATTCCCCGACTAAGCATGTACCAACTCGCCCAAATCAAAGTCTTGCTCGACCAATATGTCGTTATCATCGTCGTGTATCCCCTTTTGACTCGTGCTCCCAACCTGCTTATTTCTTGTTGAAATTTGAACACGGAAATTGCTGAAAACTTGGATTTGACCAAATGTTCTTGCCTGTAACGACCTTCTAATTTATTTGAATGACATCACACGTCGTTTGGCATGCGATTAAAAATCCGAACAAAGGAATTGAACCGAAGGAGCAGACTTGGCAAATGAACACGCGCAGCACGCGGTATACATATTGCCACGCGCTATTCTTATTTTCACTTTTGTTCTATTCGGTTTTCGCCCACAAAGACCGTCAGCAAAGCTCAGCTCAAACCGCACCTTATTGTTCTAGAACCTTCGCGATTATTGTAGATCGTTTTGTTAAGATTGCGCGCAAGACGCGACCACTCGAGATTATTCCTGAGCTTGCGCGATGACCAGTGATAAGGCTAAAATGTTCGACGCGTGATGCATAAAAGCCGGCGCGCTCCAACGATGTTCAGTTCATCGATGGCCGACGCTCTGTTCGCCGCTATCAGTACCAGCGTTTATTGCTGTAATCTCACCTTCAGTTTACCGGCCACAAGTTCGGCCCAAATAAAGTGTTTCATCTTGGACTACTGCCTACTGCCTTCGTCAACGTCACGACCACGTGACATCTGGTGGAGGTGCTGCTTCGTCCATGCTCCGGACGCCCCCCGCGAGGTGCTGACCCTAGCCCAAGCCGCGAAGAAGACGACGCAAAGGACAACCCTCATCGTCGAACCAGCCGTAGGCAGCAGGGACTACAGCCAGAACACGGACTTCTGCCAGAAAACGCCAGGAACACCAAGACTGTGACTTCAACCACAGGCATGATGACCACCCCCGTGCCGCCTGCACCAATCGTGCTCCGGCAGCCCAAAGAGCCGCCAATATTCCGCGGATCATCAGTTGAAGATCCGGAAAGCTGGCTAGAAGCGTATGACCGGGTCGCCAACTTCAATCACTGGAGCAACGACGACAAGCTTCGGCACGTTTATTTTGCCTTAGAAGACGCCGCTCGGACCTGGTTCGAGAATCAAGAGCGAAACCTCACAACGTGGGATGTTTTTCGCGCCAGGTTCCTGGCCACTTTCACAAGTGTGGTCCGCAAGGAGAAGGCCGAAGCCCTCCTGGAAACACGTGTGCAGCTGCCGAATGAAAACGTGGCGCTCTTCACTGAAGAGATGACCAGACTCTTCCGCCACGCGGACCCCGAAATGCCCGAGGATAAAAAAGTTCGCCTCCTCATGCGAGGAGTTAAACAGGAGCTTTTCGCGGGACTGATGCGGAACCCACCGAACAGTGTCCAAGAATTTGTGTCGGAAGCGACAACCATCGAAAAAGACCCTGGAAATGCGCACACGGCAATTCAACCGCCGCTCTACGTCAGGCTATGCAGAGATCCAACCACTCTGCTCCGACGATCTGCGGGAGACCATAAGGGCCGTAGTGCGGGAAGAACTTCGCCGTATGTTCCCGTCGTGCCAGCCTCAAGTTTCGTCGATTGCAGACATCGTCAGAGAGGAAATCCAGCAGTCGCTGGGAACCCCTGAACAACCACATCCTCAGCCGCCAGCCATGAGCTACGCTGCTGTAGCCCGACGCGACGCCCTCCCTCCACGCCCACGACAAGAGGCCGCACCGCCGCATTTCCGTCGCCAAACACCGCCGCCACCAGCACCGACGCCATATCACCCACTTGCCGGCCAGCGCAACGCTCCGAGGAAGACCGACGTGTGGCGCGCCCCCGATCACCGCCCACTATGCTACCACTGCGGAGAAGCCGGCCACACGTACCGACGCTGCCAGTACCGCCAGATGGGACTGCGTGGTTTCGCCATCGACGCTCCGCGTCCACAGCGGGGTGAAAAACCACGCGATATCGCCGACTACCTCGCAGGAGGGCAGTGGACGCCCCGACGACCTTCCCGCTCGCCGTCGCCCGGCCGCTACATGTCACCGCACCGCCGGCAGTACACTGGCCCAAACCGGGGCCGGTCGCCTAGCCCGTATCCGGGAAACTAAGGGCAGCAACCGATGGAGGTGCGGTTGCTGTACGACGAAATGCCGAAGATCCTCCGCGGCCGCCGACGACGACAACGCGACGAAACCTGCAGAACACGACGCGAAGCAGACGAAGCCCTGCCGACGAAACGTCGGGGACCGAGGAAGACGAAACGACGCAACATGGAAGCAGTGCAACAAATCGACGCAGCCGTGACCCGGCGCCACGACCTAACTGCAACGCGAGACGACGAACTAGCGACCTCGACGTTCTTATCGACGGCCACGGCGTGACCGCTCTCGTCGACACTGGGGGCCGACTATTCCGTCGTCAGTGGGCCATTCGCCGCCAAGCTGAAGAAAGTAAAGACCGCTTGGAGTGGACCCGAAATCCGGACAGCTGGAGGCCACCTGATAACGCCTATTGGAGTCTGCACGGCAAGAGTCACCGTCAGTAACCGGACTTATCCTGCGAGCTTTGTAATCTTACAAAACTGCTCCAGGGATGTGATACTTGGAATGGACTTCCTAAGTGACCATGGCGCCGTCATCGACCTAAGGTCTGAGTCGATAACACTAACCTCAGACAAAGCGCTCCCACCCCCTCGCGACGCCAGGGAACTATGCACTGAATGTGATAGAAGAGCAGGTGACCGTTCCGCCACTCTCCAGCGTCATTATTTCCGTCGGCACCGAAAACCCTGCGAACCTTGAAGGCGTCATCGAGGGCGATCAGCACCTACTCCTGAACCGTCAAATTTGCGTTGCAAGAGGTATAGCCGAGCTGCGTGACGGTAAAGCAAAGGTAGTGCTGACAAACTTCAGCCACGAATATAGGCACCTCAACATTGGTACGACGGTCGCCTACATCGAAGAATGCGTGGCCGCCAGCGATGCTTTCGCCCTCTTTCGATGCTGCCGAACCTGTTTCGACGAATCGAGGTCCCGAACCAGATTTCTACGTCAACCCGAGCCTCCCGAAGCACAATCAAGACCAGCTCAAAAGTCTGCTCTTGCAATTCAAGGACTGCTTCTCGTCGTCGTCAAGAATTCGACAGACCCCAGTCGCAAAACATCGCATCATAACAGAGGAAAATGCGAGACCACTCCGCCAGAGCCCGTACCGAGTTTCAACGCGAGAACGCGAGGCCGTAAGGCAGCAAGTCGACGAAATGCTACGCGACGACATCATCCAGCCTTCAAAGAGTCCTTGGGCGTCACCCGTGGTGTTGTGAAGAAGAAGGACGGAACCCTCCGTTTCTGCGTCGATTATCGCCGCCTGAACAAAATCACGAAGAAGGACGTGTATCCTCTCCCACGTATCGACGATGCCCTGGACCGACTCCGCAACGCGAAGTATTTTTCGTCGATGGACCTCAAGACCGGCTATTGGCAAATCGAGGTCGACGAGAGAGACCGAGAGAAGACTGCCTTTATCACACCAGATGGCCTCTTCGAGTTCAAAGTCATGCCCTTCTGTCTTTGCTCGGCGCCTGCGACGTTCCAGCGTGTTATGGACACTGTACTGGCCGGCTTGAAGTGGCAGACCTGCCTTGTGTACTTGGATGACGTCGTTGTGTTTTCTTCAAACTTCGACGAACATCTCCGACGCCTAGAAGCTGTACTTCAGGCAATCAAGGCCTCCGGACTCACCCTGAAGCCAGAAAAGTGCCGCTTTGCATACGAGGAACTTCTGTTCTTGGGTCACGTCATCAGCAAGTCTGGAGTTTGCCCCGACCCACGAAAAACAGCTGCAATCGCTGCCTTCCCGCCGCCCACCGACAAGAAGGCCGTTCGCCGATTTCTCGGCTTGTGCGCCTATTATAGACGCTTCGTCAAGGAATTTTCACGCATCGCCGAGCCACTAACTC